>WBMV01008689.1:704975-835778 GCA_013396655.1 Campylorhamphus procurvoides
GTTAGGTCTTTGAACACCTCATGGTGTTGAGTTGGTGAGTTAACAAGTAGCCTCAAGCAAAGACAACAAGCTGTGCCATATCAAGGGACATGAAACCTTGTGTGGGAGCCCAGCCTACACCAGAGAGTTTCCAAGCTGTAAATATCATGAGGCTTCAGATAGCATTTCTGAAAATATCCTGGGAATGAAAGGAGATGGCATAAAAAATTTTGCCAAAAAGCTGAAATTTTCCACAAGGTGAAAAAAAAAAAGGAGATATGACGTGAATTGCAGTTTAGAATGTGAGTGTAGCACAGCATCTTATACCATATAGTCTTTCCACAGAAACACACTGTGATGTCAGATGGGAGAAATAAATTAATTCATAATACAACTTTGTGGCAGATAAAGTTTCCCTGCAAATTTGGCTCTAGGATCTAGTCAAAGAGACATATCAATTAAAGAAATACAAAAATGCCAAACAAAAAGGACACAAACACAGCTGTCCTCTACCAAGAAAACAACCCAAAACCAAAGTTGCTAGTTACAATGTGCCTCCACCTGGCCTTACCCCTTTCCTCTGTAGTACAACCATCAGGTCTTGCATTTCCATGGCAGTCAGTGGGTGACATAATGAAACACAATGGGAGCTGGCATGAATGCTCTCAGACAGTATATGAACAGGAGATTTTATACATTCTAAGTTTCACAGGCAGAGGAAAAAATAATCAAATTTAAGAATTCATCAGTCAATCACTCAACATTGGCTTTTTGAGCAAATTAGAAGCTGGAGGGCATGTGCTGGAAGAATGTGCCCTTCCTTCCCAGCACAATAGAAGGATTAGATAAAGCTCCTGCAAAGAAAACCATAAAGACTTCCTCAAAGAGATTTTTGGTGGAATGAATAAGGATGTTTGCTGTTAACTGCAATATCCCAAGAAAAGGAAGAATGGTAAGCAGGCACCAGACAGTTAACCATTCATGCTGGTACCACTTCTCTTGTGCTGATCAATCCCACATACCTTCAAAGTAGTTGCATGCTTTTCTGGCAAATCTTTTAATTTTGCTACATAAACTCACAGGAATAAATTTCACCTGAATGGAACTAGAGATTTGCTTATGCCCTTATATCTTGTCCTTATGGAGCCCTTCTCTTTTTATGTAGCTTCTAACAGCAGTGAGACCCAGACTGAAAGGGACAAAGATTTAATTTTATTTTTACAATATTCAAAAAAAACAGTGAGTTTCACAAGTCTGCTAGTTTTGAATCTGTGAAAAATCCCTCCCTGTCTTTTCTTCCCAGCTGCATTTATTTGCATTCATCTATATCAAATTTCATCCACAACATTTCAATAGGTGATGACCCTGGCTCCATGCCATTGTGCTAAGCTTGTACCTGCTCCCTCTCTGTCTCAAACCTGCAGCATCAACACCTGCACCAAACCTGTGCAAACAGCCAGCAATAGAGGCCTTGTACCACTGCTCATCCTCTGGGTACCAGCTGCACAGAGCACACCCCTTATTGCCCATAAATAAGTGTGTAAGGTTGCCTGTGGCCAGTGCATCTGCAAGGGCAAGATGCAGAGCCAGGGCAAGCCTGACAAGCAGGATCCAGGCAGATCTGGAATTCTGCTGCTTCTGGAATTCTTGCTGCATGTGAACAACAGAACTAGAGGGAGATTTATCACAGCACAACACAGGTTTACCCTGGGGCCACCCACAGGTACCCACCAGCATCAGTTTGCTTTAGCTTTGTACGCAGTCTTAATGATTTCAGCCTGGCTGTCCTGTAGTGATTGAGGCCCTTGTTTCCTCCTGGAACAGCTAATCCTAATGTGTGTGCTGTGGCTGCCTGGAAAACATCCTCTCTGCAGCACGTTTCAGTGGCATCACATTTTGAATCCCAGTGCTCAAAGCCCGTGCCTGCTTATAGAAGGGCTTCTTGTCCCAAAGCAGAAGGGAGAGAGGAGAAGGGGTATGGAGGGGACTGAAATCCCTCCAGCACTCCTCTCTAGGGCACACAGCCAGCAGGTCCAATGCTGCATGATCCTTTCACAGGCAGAGGAAATCCTCGGATCTTTGTGAGAGCAGCTGCCTGGCAGCAGGGGAAGCTGCCAAGTGGTGGGTGGCTGGCGTATGTGCTGGGAGAGGGGAAACTCAGAACGCATATTTGTGTTAGCAGAAATGTTGTAATTCTTCACAGTGTAAGCAAGAGGCTCAGCCCTGCCAATTCTGAGGCTGGGGAAAAAAGCCCCTTTAATCAGCACCAGGCACCTTTTTTTCTGTCAAAATGCCTCACCTTGGTCCTCTGTCTACATTTGGGATGAGAACTATCCCAGTGGATGCAAAGCAGAACATCAAGAGGGTAAAATCCCACTGTGTGGAGTGGAGTGTGGTGTAATCCCACTGTGTGAAGTGGTATAAATGAATTTGTGGTGGTGAGGAAAAGGGCCATTTCTCTGTCCCCAGTTCCTCTGTCTCCCTTTGAGGCTGCTGGGGCAGTATCAAACCTTCTGGTTCTCATTGTCTGCCATTGCTCCTCTCCATGGGTCATCAGAAAAGGCATGTGACCTCTGTGACTGTAAAAATGGCAGGGGGGCTCCATTCATTAAAGCATAATTCAGTTTAATGAATTAACCTAGTAGGGTGATGATGAAGCCCTGTCATAGGTGGATGGGGATCTCCATGTCCCTATAAATTCCAGAAGGACTGGGCAGAAGGTGACTCTAAATTAAAACCTGGCCAGGGTCTGGTATTGCAAACTGTCAGGTGAGCTTCCCTTGCAGGACATCTCTCTAAAAGAAATCTTTCTTATATATCTGCTTCTCTTGCGTTCCCTGGAGGTCAAGTCCAAGCAGCTGGATCAGCTACCATTTCAGTAAGAGAGGAGTTCATCCAGAGCAGCAATTGGCTCCTGCTGTACATAAAGCATTTGGAGAAACTGACAGCACTTCATCAGCAACTGCACTGCAGCCAATGCAACCTCTATAGAACTGTAAGCACCAAAGAGAGCACACAGGGACTGTCTGTCTCTAATAAAGCAAAGGTGGCACCAAATGAAATGGGCAGGTGGCAGATTCAAAACAAGCAAAGAGTGACTCCTCACACAACACCTAAGCAAGCCGTGGAACTCCTTGCTGCAGCATTTTCAGGATGATACATGCTTAGCTGAGTGAATTGGAAAAATTAACAGAAAAAAATATATAGATTTCACTTCTGGCTGTGGAAATCTGTGGGCAATGAGCTGAGTATTGCACCTGGCTCTAGGACCCTCAGCACAAGAAAGACATGGACTCGTCACAGTGGGTCCAGAGAAGGACCATGGAAATGATGAGAAGGCTGAAGCACCTCTCCTATGAAGACAGGCTGAGAGAGTTTGGGCTGTTCAGCCTGGAGAAAAGAAAGCTCCAGAGAGACCTTGTTGCAGCCTTTCAATATGTAAAGGGGGCTTATAGTGACAGGACAAGGGTCAATAGTTTTAAATTGAAAGAGGATAGATTTAGAGAGGATATGAGGAAGGAACTTTTCACTGTGAGGATGCTGAGACGCTGGAACACTTGCCCAGAGAGGCTGTGGATGCACTACCATTGCAAATATTCAAGGCCAGGTTGGACAGGGCTTTGAGCAACCTGGTCTAGTGCAAAGTGGCATCGAGGGTGGACTTTAAAGGTCCCTTCCAACCCAAACCATTCTATAACAAGTTGTTAAAAGCTTAACATTCACAGAAAGTATAATTCTTAATTTTTCTTCTATCATGTTCCTTCATGAGCATCCACTCCTGACCACTGAGACACAACATGATGCTGTGCTTGCAGTATTTTCTTTAGGTTAGGATGGGAGTGCTGCTTGAAGCAGCTGAAACCAGCAGATGCGTGATTGAGAGATGTTGAGGGTCTGGTGTAAGCTGGCACCTACTACTGCTTTGCATGATTCTTGCAGGTACCAAGCTCATGTAGCTCCATAAAGCTAAGGAGAAGCTGCAGCTGTATCACACACAACTAGACTCTTTGCCCAAAACCCATCAGCCTCAACAAAGGCTTCAAGGAGATAACTGAGCGCTCAGGAAGAGACCTCCCTCAGGATATCAGAGGATATTCTTCTTACTGCACGCACTAACAAGCAGTTGGTTTCTCCTCATAGTTCATTGGGCTCAGTTTAATCCTGCTCCTGAGTAGTTTAGGTATAGACTTTGCTGAGAGCCAAAGCACTCCCTCCTATTTCTTTCAGGAGTGCCATCACAGCCTGTCTAAACAGGAAACGTGTATCATTGCAGAAGCAACACACGGCAGGTCTGCATCCCAGCATTTTGTGTTAAATTAACTGGTAGGACTAAACTAAATGCACGATGTAAGCAGACAGTGACAGACACCTAAGAACAGCAGTCAGTCCTCTATAGCTGATTTTCTATTTCTAAGGGCAGATGGGAAAAACAGCAAGGTAGTTCAAAATGAGGCACCTACAGAGAAGGAAAAAACATTCCTACTCTAAAAGTGGAGCAATTAAGAAATATTGCAAGGAAACACAGTGAAAAGCAGACAAGAAAGAAGGTAATTGCTGCTTTTTTTTTTCCTTTTTGCCCTCTGAGTATCTTTTCTATCCACTCCCACTTCTGAACCCCCAATTCTTGCCTTGAGAAAGAGCAACACAGATTTCTGTCCTCCACTTACCATACACCCATCCTATACAGATGACTTCAAAAACAGCCAGGAAGAGCAGGCACGTGCCACTGGCAGCATAGTAGTCAAAGAGCTGGAAGATGTACATGCCACCCTATTGAAGAGGTAGACAAGACAGAGGTATAGCAGGACTATTCCATGTCAGGGAAAAATGAGCGAGGCAAGCAGAAAAACAGCAGCAGAAACACTGAACCTGGGGGAGCTGGAGGAGAGCCTTACCTTGAGGCTGTCCCCACTCTGTCCCAAAAAGATGATCAGGCCTGGTGGCAAGAGACATTTAATGATACTGCTGGGCTAGACTGGCTTCTAAGTTTGCAGGAGCAGAAGCCAACTTGTTTGTTTGTTTTAAATCAGTTAGCAAGTTTCCAGCATCAAATGCCATATAGCAGTATAGAACTCTGCACCCAAAATATTGGGATCTTGAGCACCAGGATATTCAGATATCTCATTTTACCTTTGTCCAACTTTACATACTGCTCAAGGTCCAAGCTCTGCAGTGGCAAAGACGTGGCTTCCCTGCTGCCCCTGCCTTTGAGCTGAGCCCTGCAGGGTTGCCATCAGCTACCCCTACAGGCCACTGGATGATTTTCATGTGATTTCTCAAAAAGAAAGCCCCTCCAAGTCAAGCAGATGCTTTCAAATCATGCTGAAGGGCTCTAGACACACAGCTTCATTCAAAGCGATTGCAGTGGGAGCCGCCTTCAGCAGATCCTTAGCCAGGATCCTGTTGGAGGATCATTCACTGGTGCCTAAGGAGTTTAGCAGGAATTAGCTGACCTTACACAGTGCATGGGGGCAGCACAGAGGAGTGCTAAGACCCCCACCCAAGCATGTGGTGTGCACACAGAGCACAGCACTGTGCAGGAAGAGGTGCTTGGCTCTCAGCTGCGGAGCTGTGCAAACACTGTGCACATCGCACTGACACCGCTCTGCTCCTTCTGGTCCCAGGGATCACAGGCTTCCCACGGGCTCAGGCAGGGTTATGGTGCAGCCATTACTCCCAGGCTCCCCTCCTGCTGCTCTGCTTTGTGTGGAAAGCACCCAGCAAACGATCACTGCCCTTAGAAGAGCTTGTTTTCAAACAGCTCAGCTTGTTTTAGCTATCAGGTCTGGCATTTGCACAGAGCTGTGTGCCAGGCAGCCTCTCTGGGCTGTGGGGCCATCTCTCTGGAAGGCTCAGTTATGCAGTGAGTGCACCAGCATCACCCCGGGTCAGAGCAGCACTGGCTGGGAGAGACACCAGCTAATGCATTAGAAATGAAGGATAATTAACAGCATCAAAGACGAGCTTGCTGTCTCTGCCCAGACCTCCAGAGCTGTGTAGCAGGGGTTTTGGTGCTCAGCTGTATAACCCAGCTACTCCTTTCTCACCTCAGTGACCAGCAATAAGCCCAGCAGGTAGCATATGACTGCAATGGCCAGGATCAGCAGCTCCCGGCGCCCCTTCTTGCGAAACACTCCTGGGAACAAGTCAATAATAGCTGTCACCATGCTTTCCACACAGACGAACTGCAGGAGAAAACAGGTCAGAAAAGTCAGCGTCTCTCCTTCCCCAAGCACACACTTCCTCTCACCATCCTTTTTGCCTCTCGCCACCCAAATCCTTATTTTTCTTGTTTTCTCTCTTTGTCTGTCCTGCTTCCACCAGAAACAGCAGAAAAAGGCCTGATTCTCTAGGTACAGGGGCTGAGGTGCTGCAGAGCAGAGCCTGGCAGACATGCCAGGACACCCCGTGCTCCTCTTGTGCCAGCACACCAGGGTTGCACACTGTGCTCTGCAGGGAGATCTCTGGGGTTTGCTCCTGCCATAAGGGGGTATGAGATGGTAAGAGATGGGCACACTAGTGAGGTGACACAGGGGTTGCTCTGGTGGGATGCAACTGTGAGAAAACAGCCCCATTCCCCCTCCTAGACCGCCCTGCTCTGTGCTCAGCCTCCCTCCACTGTGTGCACAGTTCAGTGCTGGCACAGAGATGGGAAGAGATGTAGCTGGAACATCCTCCCATACACACAGGGAGAAGGATTCTAAACAGAAATGCCAACACACATAACTACTGGCCTGCCATTGGCCCTGGCTCTGAGCTCCCTCAGAATAAAAGTGCAAAGGCCAGGATCAGCAGCTCCTGACACCCCTTCTTCTGAAACACTCCTGGGAGCATGACAATAACAGCTGTCACCATGTCAGTGTGTAGAGAACATACTGAAGGTACCAGCACAGCACAAACCCACCTTGTGCTTTACAATGACCATGGGGAGTGCTCAGGGTGGAGACAGGCACCTGGGTGTTAGAGGAGATGGGGCATTTGCTGTACCTGGCTGTCCAGTCCCAGGAAGATCAGCATGAGGAAGAAGAGGCAGGACCAGAGCTGAGACACAGGCATCATTGTTACTGCTGTTGGATAGGCTATGAAAGCCAGGCCAGGACCTGCCAACAGACCACAGGATGACCACGTGTGCCCCCCATACCATCACCTGCCACCACCACCCTGCAGCACAAAGTTCACTTATTTCTTCAAAGTTTGTATCACCATGGCTTCTTGCCCACACAGGGCTGAAAGTTGTGTCATGAAGCACTGGTCCTGCAGACTTCTCTGCAGACACCCACAGTAATAGAGAATGTAAATAATGTGTTGGACTTCACTTCAAAAAAGGACCCACCCCTTCAGGTTTGTTGTTTTACCTTGGCTCTGAAGGGTCTCAGAAAAACCTACCTGATTCAGCCACTTCTGAAATGGGTACGCCCTGCTCTTGAGCCATGAAACCCAGCACAGAGAAAATGGCAAAGCCAGCAACAAAGCTGGTGGCACTGTTCAGGAAGCAGAGCATGATGCAGTCCCTGCAGGGAGGAGACCAGAAAGAAATCAGTGTTTCCTGCTGCAGAATGGGTCCACTTGGGATCATGTCCTAACTCAGCTACCCCAGGCAGGCAGCATTAACCAAGAAACACCAATGTTGTTCTTGAACCCCCTCAGAAGTAAAAAGCTCAGACCAGAACCAAATATCAGCCTATCTACCTTGTGCCTCACAGTTCAAGAGTTACAGAGTTGAAAGTGGCACAGAGGGAGAACGAGACACCACCAGTGGCTTGTGAATAGGATGACATAGTGATATACACAGCATGACATGGCAACAAAAAAGTTGACAAGAGTCAAGAGAATAAGAAAAACAACAGTGAAATTGGGGAAAACAGCAAATTAGAAGAGAGAAGAGGTTGCAAAAGTAAACATAGTCAAGAAAGAGGAGCATCTGGAAGCATGAACACATACAGGTTCAGAAGTTCTAGTGAAACAAGGGCTAGTGGGTTAACAGAAATCTTCACCTGACAAGGATTGTGTCTACACTGTCTTTGTTAACTCTGCTGATACAGAGGCTGGAATGTGCTATGCTCCTTGTCCTGAAACTTTTGTGCACTTGCTCCCTGTGAAAATGGGGCACCAGTCTGAGCTGATTGGGCTGGAATTCCTCCACCCCAGGATGCTGCCTGAGCAGCTGCCAGAGCTGACCCACAGCACCAGAGCAGTGTGGACATCCAGCACATTTGGGCCACCCAGAGCTGAGCTGCCAGTGCAAAACACCTAAGGAATTAGAGGAAAGCATCTGTGCACTGCCCCACTGGTGAGTGAGACATTTCATGAGAGCCAGGGGAAAGTATTAACTGTCTGACCAACACGGCCGTGGCAGCACCTATTGGAGAAGAGAAGGAGAGATGACTGATGTCTCCCAAGCACAGTTCCATTGTCCCATCCATGCTGGACAAAAACACGAAGGAATAACAAAGCCCCTGCTCATCACAGTTCTGTGGAAGGCATCAGAAATGGTCTTAATGGCTCCACTGAGCTCCATGTCAGGCCATGGACAAAATAGATCTGTAATCAAGGGCATGAAGAAGGCCAGACAGACTTGATTAACTTCCTTGATAGAGTCAAAAGGCCACTGGCAATGCATGACCCTGATGGCAGTAAAGCACTAGAGACAGGGGGCCCTGCCATCCTGTTTGTATCACCTCCCCTGCCTAGCAAGTGACAGCACAGCTCACCATGTCAAAACAGACTGCGGTGTCTACCCTGTGGATGGAGACACTCTACATTTTCACTCCTCCCCATCCTCCAATCTGCTGTTTCCAAGCTGACTCATGCAGGAGAGCACTATTAAAGCCATTTTCTGGGGCAACTCTGTTCCCTCAGCCACTCTCCGTCCCTATGCTGAGTCCTCTGGAGCTCCTGCTCTCTGGGCAGCTCACTAGTCAAAACAACATGACCTAAGGTCTCCCCCAGCTGCCTCTGATGCAGCTCTATGCTGTTTGTCCCTGATCAAATTTCCAGAAGGATACCAGGAGTTTAGGCTCCTCTTACCTGTAGCAGTTGTTGGTATATTTGTTGTAGCTGCCCAGAGCTGTCAGGCATCCCTGGCAGATGGCATAAGAGAAGAGGATTTGTGTGCCTGCATCCATCCAGACCTGGAACAGAGAAGGTCAGTGGTCTCCAGATCTGATAACAAAATAAATAAAGGGCTGTGCCCTGCCAACAACAACCCCTGTGAGACAGAGAGGGGATCAGTGAATGTAGAAACTGGGATATCTGTTTGGGAAAACCAAGCCATAGCACTGGAAATTGCAGAGCTGAGAAATTCCAGGCAGTGGGGTGTCATGTACCCAGGTTCCCTCTTGCTCTGGCACTGCATGGGAAAACCTGAGTGGGTTTCACCACTGCTTCAGCCCTCTCCTCCATGGAGGAGCTGAACTGTGGCTGAGCTGCAGATTTGCTCTCCTGCCCTCCCTGAGAGCTGCAAGTTAGCAGGCAGGCAGGGAAACAGCCCACCTTTCGGATCATCTCCAGGTTCCATGCTCACTCTCTTTGTCCTCCAAGCAGCCCCCAGCTGCAAACACCCAGGCAGCTGAAATTCTGTAGCCTTCAAAGAATCCCAGCCCAGGCATTGCTGCCTAAATTCACACAGATTTCTCATGGACAGGCACATAAACAGCAGACTTTCAGGCATGGATATACATTCTGCTTTAACCAACACCCCACATTCTGCCAAAACTCAGTAGCAGGATCTCACTGCTGCTATGCTGGGTTGCAGCAGCCTGGAAAAACCATGTCAGCTTTAGTTAGGCTGGGAAAGATAGGAAGGTTTTCAGTGAGTAGGCTCTGACGGTGAATAAAGCACATTCAGCCCCAGTCACCCCACTGTTGTTCATTTTGATATCAAAATGCCATTTACATTCAGTTGTTTTTTTGCTTTCAGTGCTCCGCAGATTTTGTATTGACAAGACATAGATGCATCTGAAAGCAATTTGGGGGGGACAATAGTGGGTTTGGCAATGAGTTAGGGAGCAGTTGGAGCTTTGGGCATCTGAGAAGACATGCAAGGTCAGCTGAGACTGTGGGCTAAGCCTATTGCTGGGCTGCCTCTATGGAAAGGTTCAGGCGTGGGATAATTAGCAGCAAGTGTCATTTAAGTGCTCTTCTGGGAGGGGATCTGCATTAACACCTCCGGGGGCATTGCTGAGCCCAGGTGGGGAAGAGAAGCAATCTACTGCTACATAAGGTGTGGGAGCAGTCACTCTCGGGGGATCCTCCAAGGGAAGCCCTGCTGCCTGCCCTGCGCATCCCCCAAGGGTGATGCCCACATCCTGCCAATTTAGGCTACCTTACAGGTCCTGGGTTTGCCTGCACCCCTGGCCCTAATCTGTATTTGTCATCTCTGGGTACACAACATCCTCCTTGCTGGAGTGGGGAAGGTTTCCATGAGCTCCAATGAGCGGTGGCAGGGATTGATCCTTTGGCCAGCCTGACCCAGGCAGGTGGGACCAGCCCCCAGGGCAGGTGAAAGGAACTTTACACCCAGCTGGGGCACATCTGTGCACAAGGTGGGCAACCTTTGGTCTCTGCAAACACAGGGACCCCACACCTCCTGGGAGGGTCCTGTTGGACCCAAAGTGCTAACCATGTCAGGAAAAAAGATTAAAAGCTGTAGATTATATCCCTCCTCCCTTAATTATTTGCATTTAACAGTCAGGAAAACCATCTACTTGATGCACTCTTCTGGTTTTGCTGAGCCCCTGAGTGGAAATGACCTAATATGCCCATATGCTGCAGACCATGAGAAAAAGGCTGCGCTGTGCAGGGGAACTAGACCCCTCTCAGCAATTTTAAGGATTTTGGGTCTCTGTTCTACCTCCAGAGAAGACAACTAGATGCTCAGCTAGCATCAGTTCCAAAAGCCAGGGCACTGAAAACCTTCTTGTGGCCAGCATTTGCCTGACACCTCACTCACCTGTGGGTCTGCCAGCCTGGAAATGTCTGGCTTCAGGTAGAAGATGATCCCCTTGGCAGCTCCCGGCAGCATCACTCCTCGCACCAGCAGGATGATAAGCATCACGTATGGGAAGGTGGCAGTGAAGTAAACGACCTGCAGGCACAGGGAAACAAGAGGAGAGAGGGTCAGCAGGGAGGGGGTGCAGCCATCATCTCATCTCACCTGCAGGCCCCCACCCCAGCAAGCCCCAGACTCTGCAGTAGGCTACAGCTGCTGCTCCTAGCATAGAACAGGGGTGGGAGAGAAACTAATCAAGGTTATGTCCCGCTGGTGATTTAGTTAATCTACATTTTGCTCTTCATCCAAGACTCTGCCACTGGTTGTGCTGCTTTGTTTTCTCTTCCCAATCCGTGTAATTTCCCTGTGTTCCAGCTGTTCTCTTCATCTTTCTAGAGCTGCAGAAGAAACCCAGATCTTTTCCTGTCACTGAGTTTTAATGAGGAGTTATTAAAATGGTCCTATGCCCAGCAAGAGTTTTCCAAATTAAATAGCAACTTTTGCTGCCCAATTTGAGACACCTCTGAGAAGTCTCATTTCCAGAAGTGCTCCTGCCTCAGTCTCTGAGCTCACAGGTAAAAAATGGGGGCACCTCAAAGCCTTTAAAGAAAATCTAGATGCTTATTTTTGTAATATTTTCTTTTCACTTCTTCTTGTGTGCGATGTAAAAAAATATTACAGTAGAATTAATCATCACTAATCCATTTGTGAGCCAGTTGAAACTTCCTACCATTTATTCATTACTAAACTTCATCCAAGCAATATGAAGGCTTGTTTACTCTATGGATTCATGGTGAGTGGCCTAAAATTACTTTTTTTCCTTGTTTTATGCTTAGTGATAATTGGTTGAATAAGTGACAGTACATAGTGCTTTTGCTGTTTCTTGATTGAATGAGAATGTGAGCACTTTGGGCACAAGTATTAAAATCTACCTTCAGAAATCACTTCTGGCGAGCATTTGTACACATTGGCTGAATGCATAAGGAAAGGAAACATGGAAAGAGCACAAAAGTGGGCAAAATGAATAAAAGAAAAAGGTTTTTAGAGAAAATCAGTTTCCACGGAGTTATTTGAAATTATTTTCCTGAGGTCACTGTTGTTTCTTAAAGTTTGGATTCTTTAAATAACAGAAGCAGAAACATAAGAGTCTGACAGGGGTATCTGATTGTAGCAGTCTCTCAGGCAAGAACAACCCCCTGTTAATCTGCAGCTGTTGAACAAAGTTATGCACCTTCTCAGAATTCTTGGGTTTTCTCTACTGCATATCCTAATACATTGTCAGTGAAGACAGAGAGCAAAGCAGCTGAATTTTTTTGACAGGGCCCCTGTAATACTCAAACTTACTACCTGCAGGGAAGACAACTGACCTGTTTGACCTGTAGTGTATTTTGGGACAGAAAAACCCACCCTGTGTTGTTGCACCACATCCATAATATCTAGCTGTAAAAAGTAAGCCCTGTATCTTTCCACCTTGTGGTGGAAAAATCTTCCATAGTCTCAGGAAGACCATTCCAGCTACTCTGTGCACTCTCTGTTTTCTCTCACTTTCTGGCCTGATCTTACAAACCCTATTGATCCAACCAGCCTGACTGAAATTCCTGAGTTTTTCCTTCTGCAGGCAAGTTTCATCACCAGGGCAGCACCAGGCAATGGAGAGACTCGGTGGAGAAAGCTGAGAGCTGAAGGGAACCTGGGATGATGTAATTACACTTCCATGGAGATTAAACAGCCTCTCACACCCAATCTCCCAAAATCAGCATGATAACTCTTGTGAAGATGGCAAACCAGGGGACATCAGGGATTTAAGGTTTCAAATGCAGAGCATTCCCTCTCCCCATAGATGTGGAGTCTGGCTCTCCCTCCTTGAGAAATGGAGGAGAACAGGGTCAGCACAAGCAATATTCAGTCATCAGCATAAAGTGGGGATAATCCAGTGAGCAGAGCAAACTATTGTCTTGCCCTGCTGAAATGGGTGTCCAGTGCATTTTTCAGGTAGCTGATGGGATCTGACACTAAAACACAGGTGTCCAGTACTACAGGGAACACCTGCCAATAGTAGAGATAGTGATTTGAAGGAAAAAATCTGTTACAGAAACTGGTTGCTCTCCATTTGGTATTGGGACATCCACTGGACACTCACAAGAATCATTAATGACCCACCCATCTCATGGTGGCTCCAGGGAGGAAAGTGGTCCTGAGTAAGTCAAGGCCGGGGCAGTGTCCCTAATACCCAGCCCAAAACATCAGACACTCATTCATTCTGGAAGGCCACCTGCTCTACAGGTTCAACACCGGGAGGGAGCTTTGGCTCCAGACTCGCTAGCAGAAAGTGACCTTCTGAGCCAAAAAACACAGAGCCAGGGAGAGCAAAAAGAAGAGCACAAAGACACTTCTCTCACCCCCAAGTATTTTGCAGGGTAAAGAAGCAGGACAGATTCATTATCTATTCACTGAGCTGGCTACAGGCAGCAGCTTGTCTGTTTTGCTCAAGTGTTTAATTACTGCCAGGGATGGGAAGTTTGCCACTGCAGATGATGTTGTTAAAAACACCAGCAAGCCACACCAGGACAAGACACTGGTGAGCAGAGCATTGCCAAGGGTACCTGGGGAGTATCCATTAGCCACTGTGGGTATCTGCAAGGGAAAACGTGACTCAAGACTCCCCTCAGTTCTCAGTTCTTTCCCTTTCTCCCCTTCCTGTTGGAGATACTCTTTTATTCTTCCTCTTAGGGATCAAACACAACCAGTGTAAATCAGTATGGCCTCACAAGGTTTCAGGTTTGACTTCGGTACTCTTGTCTCCTGCCTCTACTTCATGAAGAGGGAGATTGGGGAAGAAATGCAAAATGGGTACAAGGAGGCTTATGGACTGGGAGGATAATCTCCATTCCTACTTTGCCTGTGGACTTGACCCCTTTCCAGATGCAGAAGTAGCAGATGATCCACGCCAGCAGGAGACACAGAGCCAGCTCCCAGCGCACAGTGCCCAGTTTGTGAATACCATCCGTGAGCCCCAGGACTCGCTTCCTGCCAGTGTCCAGGGACAGGGAGAGAAGCATTAACACCCCAGACCCAATCACCCATATTACCCCATCCAAAGTCTTAACAGACTATTCACAACACATCTGCTCAGGGTTCCCAGCCATGCACATCACCCCAGCTCTGCCTTGGTCTCCTCTCTCTCTCACTTCTGCTGATGCTGCTCCACCATGTCCTGTAGCTGGCCCAAACCCTCCCCCTCTCCAAACCCATGGTGCCATGCCTGTCAGACCCATGTTACACAAAATCAACACCTGCTCCCCATTGCCCCACCACCCTGGCAGCTGCCCAGCAGAGACTACTCAACCCAAATCAGGCCACCAATGCCATCACCACCCCATGGCCACCATTCTTTCTCTCCATATGCTACAGACAGATTATATATAAGCATAAATGATCTTTATGAGTCCCCTGCCCTTCCTTCAGGCTCCTTCCTTGAAGGTTCACCACTGTGAAGGTGGGCCACATGAGAGCTCAGCGCTGCAGCTCATGCAGTTCCCAGAAACCCAACCCCACACTTGCAATTCCTCTGCACACCCTTCTCCAAACCAGCCTGAGTCCCCTTGCTCTCTCTGCAGAGAAGCTAAAGAACCATTTCAGAGGGGGCTCAGCTCTCACTAAACAGTGTGTGCAGAGAACAGGGCAGGAGAGGGGAGTCAGCACTGTGCAGGCTCTTTCTGCAGCCATAGGTGTGTATCATCTTCTGTGTGCCCTGTGGTGGCTGCAACAAAGGACACTCAACCCTTCCAGAGACACTTTAGGACACATAAATGGAAAAAAGCCCCAAAACAACTGCCGAAGCATGGCAACTTCCTTGGCAGAGTGTGGAGAGGCAGTATGGCACCAGCAGTCATTGCAACCTCTCCAGGCTGCAGTGATGACCCCTTCTGGGACACTGTCTGGCCTGCTGCTAACCCCCTCTCTCAGACAATGCTTTATTGCCTCCAGCCCTGTGACCAAAACTCCTCAAATTCCTCTCTGGCATCTCATGCATGCACCTCAGATCCCTGTTGTCCAGGGATGATCCTGAGCAGCCTGATGGACCACCTCCCTTAGGCAGCAAGTAAGGCATGGTCAGAAGAAGGGAAAAGGCAGTTTGGTCCTTTCACTGTGGAGGACCTTTCAGTCTGCCCTGGCCACGCATGCTTGCCTGCCCAACAGTAGCCTGCAACACCCAGCACATGTATCATCCCCTGCTTTCACCAGGTCCTCATCTGATTTTGGTGCCTCTTTTGGTGGTCACACTCACCCAGGCACCTCAGTGCCAGAAGGGGAACGTGCCTGTGCATGTGTACACATGAGCAACCTTGGCAGGCACACTGAGCTCTCCGTGGGGTGTACCCAGTCCTCACCCCTGGGCTCGGTGTCAATCTCCTTGGCAGCTCATTGTGCTCCCCATGTTTAGGTCTGACATGTGGCACCTCACTTGGTCCTACAGCCCACCACCCAGATACTCCTACAGCTGCAGCCTTGGGATGAGAGAGGAGCCTGAACAGAGGGAAAACAATCACGTACTCCCAAAACTCAATCATTGACGAGGTGGCGTTCGCAGGCAAGGTCCTGTTGTCCAGGCTGGATCTATTCAGAATGTCCACACAGAGATCTACCAAAAGAAAAGGAAGCTGATGAGCCAGAGAAATTCTCTAAGGCTCCTACATGGGAGATGCTTCTTCCCCTCTGCATCCTAACCCTCACTCTGGCAGCACACAGACCCTTCACCCTGTGCTATAGAGCATCTCATTAAGCAACTCATTTAACTCTGGCTCTCCCCAGCTACAAATCCCAATCCAGCAGTAGCCAGAGGGCTTCAGGAAATGGAAAGGGGAAGGAGAGAACAATTCCCTGCCAAATGGAAACCAGATGGCTGCAAAAATATAGATTATTGAGGGATAGCCACTATGAGTAGCCAGGATAGAAAATGCCATTCTCTTCCAACATCATGCACCATTCCCTGTCCATACATGCGTACATATGTTCCCACACACCACAGATGTTCCCTTCTGCCATCACCAAGCCTGTTACACAGCATGAAATTGCTAAAAACAGAGGAGATGTCATGCATTCAAAAAATGCACCTCATCTTGCATTTTGCCAGCAACAGATAAGGAAAAACCAGGAAGCTCAGCTGTGGCTGGGAAGCTTGTGTCTGTTAAGAGAACATCTGTGGCTTTCCTCACAAACAAACCCACGCTGGGGGAGCTGAAGGAATCAGATCAGCCCTCTGAAAGGCTGGTTATCTCTGCTGGGATGAAGGGCAGAGGAAGTTGCAAGTGAATGGTTCATAGGTTGGAGAAATTTAACACATCACACAAGCTAATCATCTGACAAGAGAAAAAGTGAGGGAACCAAGCTGCTGCCAAGCAAACAACCTGTTTAACATGAGGTTCATGAGGATTACCTCACATCTACCCCATCTTCCCAGTGCCTTGAGTAAAACCAAAGCCAGGTCTTCCGTGCTGGGTGCAGTTATGTGAATTGTGGGCATTAGGAGATGAGAACCTTGGCCAGTATAATTGTATAGAGGCTGTATAGATGTGATTAAACCAAGAAAACAGCGCCCTTAGAGTTTTGTGTTATTATTTCCTTCACTGGAAGACCTGTACTGTCAAAATCCTCCAAAGCAGGCTTGGCCTGATTCAGCCAAAAGCTGAGTATGCAGAGGAAACTGTTCAGGCATTGGCAGCAACTGTTCCAGTAACTCTGAAGGAGTGAAGCAGACTAAGGGAACTGTAAAATAAGTTGTACCAGAGCTAATAAAAAGCTCCTGCCACATGAGGAGGACTCTAGATTGGCTTGAAAACTCTCCCACCCACCTCCCCTGTTTGCCAAAAAGCACAGATTTTTTTGTGTGAAATCGCACTGCAGCTTATGAAATCTTCTTATCCAAACAAAAAAGTATTTTCTACAAAACTCAAATATTCTACAGGAATTGGAAAGAAACTAAAAGCTGACCAAGGGAAGGTGTACCTGAGTTCCAGGGGTTATTGCAACTGGCCCATGGTAGCACTGAAGTGAAGGAGCTGAACAGGTAGAAGAGTGCCCAGGACAGGATGACAATGTAGTAAATATTCAGATAGCACTCAATGATTTGTGTGGCATATCCAATTCCTGTGAAGGAAAGCAAAGGAGGTGAGGACACGACTGCCAACCAACTCCCTACTCATCAGGCTGACAACACCACCACCAAAGCTCACTGGCCAATAGGGCAAGATCTACATAAGGGAAAGAGAAAGGATTTTGTGACTGTGCATGCAAACAGGACACATTGTTGGTGGAACACCCAGAAAACCTTAGGTTGCCATGAACAAAAATGTTCTGAGCACTCCTGTGCCACTGCAGTGCAGTGCCTCTCCATCAGGAAAACCATCTCTAGCCTTTAAAGAAAAGAAATGCAGGTGAGTTTCTTACTTCTGGGAAGACTCAGGAAGAAAAATTTTGTCACAGCTAATATACATGGTGCTTAAAGTAAAGCTTTCCTCATCCTCTTCTCACTATTTGTCCTGGACTACATGCAGGTCTTTGTGTATTGACACTTCCATCCTCCTCCTGCAAGCTGGCCATCCTGCTTCTCCTCTCTCCTGGGCTCTGAGCTTCTCAAAGCAGAGGCTGTGGCTCAGCTGGGCCAGCACAGCCCCCAGTCAGCACCACACACCCCTGGTCACCTACAGAGGGGTCAGGGAACTGCCTCTGCACACACAGCAGTCACCAGGAGGGATAACAAGGCTGGGAGAGAGAGGAAGGGAGGGAGAATAAAGGAGAAAGAAAAAAAAAGAATAATAATAATAACCTCTCCAAAAAAGGCTCTGAGTCACTAATTGTTAGAAAGTGCTGCCAGTACCTCTTGTAACTTCACTGACCTTCAAAGATGGGACAGATCTTCCTCCAGGCAGTGACCCCTCCCTGGCTGGTGTACTGCCCCAGTGCTGTCTCCAGGAAGAACAGGGGGATCCCACACGTGAAGAGGAAGATGAGGTAAGGGATGAGGAAGGCTCCTGCAGAGAGGGGTAAGATGTGGCCTCAGAAACCTCTTCAAAAACCTTATCCTCACCACTCTTGCCAGGTGCCTGGGGCCATAGCTGGAATCAGCTCGATAAACACAAATATTTCTCTGAATTAACTGTGCAATCTCTGCTAAGGAAACAAGGTCTCCAACGCCAGCATTTCTCAGAAAAAAATATGAGGGTGGTCTGCCTTGGGCTACAGCAATACTTCTGCATTTGGTCTTGGCCAAAACCCAGAGGTAAAGAGTAATCAGGCAAGGGGATAAAAAAAAAGACAGCTCTGGAGAAGTTCTCCCTGCTTCATGCTCCTGACCTCATTCCAATTTCCAGCAGGAGCGGGGTGAACCAAATAAGTCCTTGTTTCACATAACCACATTTGTTCTGCCTTTCACGAGAGTCACAGCAAAACTCCCACTTGCCCAGAGGATACAAACCTGGAGGCTGGTGACATTTCTTAGTAAGTAATAAATTTGTCAGGATATAAATTTACTTGAGACATATTTCACATCAAATTTGAGAAGCAGTTTGCACCAAAAGAATGGAAATAGGGGGGAGGGTAACAGAGTATCTTCCAGCATTTTCAAAATGAAGAATTTAACTTCTCTCTTCAAAATCAATTTTTTATTACAATGTAGAGCACCTTCTTAAGAGAAATCAGCCTAAAATAGCTCTCAGATTAACCCTAGAAGGAATGGAAGAGGAAAGAGAGCAAGATTTTGTTTTTGTTTTCTGTTTTTCTAGAAACAATGACCAACATAAATGAAACATCAGAAAAGACAAACAAAAACAAAACATGGTTTAATGCCCTGTTAGCTGTCTGAACCTTTTTTTCGTTCTTCTCACTTCTGCTGCCAAACCAAAACACCCCATATTATTCACTGCTCCACTCAAAAATAGTCCTGAGATGACATTTTCCCAGCTGACCTTCCTTCTGTCACCTCAACGCCTTCCTCCTGATCTCCAGTGTGGGCTTTCACACTTCCACTCTGCTCCAAACAAGCTAAGGCGATTGCCTTCCTCGCTAAAACAACAGCTGAGGTCTTGCCACTCCACACAGTCAAGTTTTGGTCATGAGTACCTCTCACTGCCAGTGCCTGGAGAGCACCTCAGCTGCTTTGCAACCACGACGAGGGTCCCCCTTGTCAGCCAAGCCCAGACATTGTCCCTCCAGGCCCTCTCCTCCCCTGCCAGCACAGGCATCTGCACTGAAATCCCTTCCAGTGACAATTAGCAACTAGGAACACTTGCCCTTGTTTTCAAGCCAATAATGTTACAATACCAAGGAACATCCAAATTTCCCCTAAACGCAGCTGTGTGGAGCTGCAGGAGACCTGAGCCCAGAGGGAAGGAGGCTGGTTCCCAGGGTCAGTCTAGCTTTGCAGAGTAGGGAATGGGAACTGCATATGCTGAACTGCTTTCGGTGCTGCAAGATATCTATCTGCTTGCCAAATCTGCAGGACAGCTTTATTATCCTGCACACAGATGAGTCCTTCAGCAGATTCCAGACCCTCTCCTCTGATACCATTTGTCCCAGAGGCTGACCTGTTGTGGTCTCTGAACAATGAGGCTTTCTTACACCTCTGTTGTCTTGTCTCTTACCAGCTGAAACTCCGATCCATCCTCAGTTTGCTGCTCCTCTAGAGGACAGAGAGGGCCCCCAGAAACAGACTCTTTTTCCTTATGAGAGAATAGCAAGTGCAGGATGCTGAGCAGTTATTCAAATTTGGCAGTGCAGCCATAGATAAGGCTACAGTAGTTGCTTTACAGCAAGTTAGCACTACTCTTTCTATGGCATCTGTCTCACAGCTTAATACCCATCTCAGTACAGCTGAAGGTAGATAAAGGTGACAGGACAGTAGTCTCCAGTTTGGGGAAAAGGGACAAGGATGCAGCATTTATAGCAGAAAATGCCTTTTTGGCAGTTTCAAAGACTTTTCCAATGCTGAGAGTATCTTTGAGTGTCATGGGAAAGAGAGTGCCTTGTTCCATACAAGTTTGTTTGCCATCTGGCTCCCTTGAGCTCTGGAGAGTGAAATGTACCTTGTGCAGCAGAAGGATGCCTTCTGCAAAGGCAGTGTGTGAGCTGTGAGGGAAGGCCTCTCCCACCCAGTCTTTCCCAAGCCTAGCCTGGTTGCACTCTGAATCACAGCCTTAGGTGTTCCAGAGTAGTTTAATTAAAGGAAAATAAAAAAAAGTTATTCAATAGATATCCCAATTGAACAAAAGTAGCCTTTTCGCTTACCCTAATTAGCATACAAATTGCAAGGACTACTGAACCAGACACCATAGGCATAAACTATGCAAAGATATCATCTGAGCTCAGGAGAAATTTTCCATGCTAAACCCATGACTCCTCTCTCAAAGCGTTACTGCAGAATGGGCTGTTCAATCAGATGCACCACCCTTGTTTACTAACCCATGCTGGTCTGACTTGCTTTTGGTGCCTTTAGCGCCTCCCATCAAACTATTGGAGAAGGAGACTGGGGGATCTGATAAAAACCACCCCAGATTCAAGAAAAACTCAATTCCATTTTCTTTAACCATTTCTTATCCAGTCCCTCTTTGTTTTAGAGGATACATTGCATTGTCTCTTGTTTGATTTGGATAAACTCCAGCAACAGAACAAAGGACAAGGAATTTGGAAGTCCTGGGATAAACTACAGTGGAACCACTCATCTAGTGGTGAAAGCTCAGAGTGCTCTGGAAAAGAAAGGCCCTTGTGGCATTGTTTGCAGAGAAAGGAATTTTAAAGTGGGGGGAATAAGCAAGTCCCAGAGTGTTATTTCAAGAGAAAAAGAACAAAAGAGAAGTTACTGCTGTATTTGACATGTAATTTGTTATTCCTCCTTTCTTTTATAAAGTTAGATTTTGATTCACTGAGAAAAGTTAGTGACAGTCAATTATTCCCTTCCGTTTCATTTTATTGTTAGGAGAAAGTTTAATTTTTAACCATGTAATGATCTTACTGCAGTGGTATTGGAAAAGGAGAGCCATGCAAAGAAACAAAGAGGAAGGTGAATGAGCCCTTCCTGCGGATGGGTTTTCCTAGTAGTGGTTTGACTGCTGGGAAACTGCTCCTGATGAAGAGCTAGAAATGTCCTTCTAAGTGGTACTAGGCCTTGGCAAGGACACCAGCACCATCTAAGCTTTCCTTCCTCTGAGAAAGGGCCTGAGAGAGGTAGAGGTGACACAGAGAGTGGGAAAGGGAATTACGTAGGAGGAGGCTGCTGACGGCTTTCTGACCACTCACAGCATTCGATGGTTTCCAAAGAGCACCAATTTCTTGAGATGTCCAAGGCCCTTAAAGAGTTACTGATTAATTCAGCATCCAAACTTGAGATTGCTGCTTTCAGAAACAGTAGAGCTGAATTCCCCCTCAGTTTTTATTCCTCCTGGTTTTGGCAGGAGCTAACTTGCTGGAGGAGAGAATAAGGCAGTGCATGTTGGGGCACGAGGCACAGGAGAAATGGGTTCAGGCATGCACATATCTCTTGTCGTGCCTACAGATCTAGAACATCTCATGCATGCTGTGAACTTACCACCACCATTCTTGTAGCAAAGGTATGGGAACCTCCACACGTTCCCCAGACCAATGATCTCCCCAGCCACAGACAGCACAAACTCCATTTTGCTGTGCCATTGGCCTCTCTCTTCCGTTTCCTCCACTTTTGTCTCTTCAGGACCTGCAACGGCCCCATTGAGCCCTCCTTTCCTAGACACAGTGCTTGTCATGGCTCTGTGGGGCAGAAGAAGAGGAGAGCATGGGATGTAGGGAGCCACTGCTGGTGGGAAGAGGAGGAAGGCAACCTATCACCACAACAGATCAGCCTGAGGTTCCTCAATCCTCTGCAAAATGGTTTCTCTAGTGTCAGCACAAAGTACTATGCCCAAGCGAAGTCTGTGCTGAAGGGACAGAGGAAAGGTTGCTGCTCAGGGGCAATGAACCTATTTGCACTACCCCTTCACTGGACTCACCCCTGAATTCACCCTTCCCTGCCCATAGCCCCCTTTTTCATCCTTCCCAGACCACCAGCCTTAGTGTACCTCCATCTGCCCCCTTCATCATTGCTGAAAACTTGCCTGTTTCATTGGAAACAGCAGTTCAGAGGAAGAGAACAGGAACTGGAGCTGAAGCAGGGAATGGAAGCAGGAGTTTCTTCTCCCCGTGTGCTTTACACAACTGTCTCCCTCTGGAGTGGTTTTAGAGGGCAAGAGAGAAACGTTAATAAAATTAATAGTCTGAACAAAAATGGACAATCTACCATCTTACTTCAAGGCATTGCTAGGAGTGTTGTCTTTGTCCCCCTGTACACCACCTTACGCTGATCACACAACCTGACAGCTCAGAAGCACACACACTTAGTGACCTAGGCTGTCTCCACTGACAAACAGGCACCAGTACCAATTCTCAACCTTTGCCCAGCCTTGCAAAGAATACAGGGCAAGGAAAAAAAGCCCCTGAGGTGAGTAAAAGGGCATCATATTTGTGAGGTGATTCAGGTCTGGGCAAGGGAGTTCTGAGATTAGACAAGCTCAAGTGCTGCAGTGAAAATATTAGTGGGGAAAAGCCCTGATGGGGAAACACAGAGTGAAGCCACTGTCAGAGGAGGCACATTGAATGTGGCTGGGCCTCCAGGATGGTACAAGGAAGACATTTTCCAGTCTATACTAAATCCTGCATTACGTTTAACATCATTTTAATGAAACAAAGTTAGTGGTTGCTTGTTACAAGATACAATTCTCTATCAGACACAAAGTCCTTTTATTGGCTAGCAATTTTAAATCTAGTCAAAATTCATCCAGACTAGACTGAATCTTCTTTTTGACAACATTTTCATATTGTTTACAGGCTTTTGATTATGAGATGAAATGAAACCATGAAGAGAGAAAACTCCCTCTGACTTAGCTAAAAAAAATTCTTCTCAAAATCTTGCTCTAGGGAGTTACCTGAGGTAGGGATGCACACGTCAGTCCAGACCGAAAGCACAGACCTAACACAAGCAGGGGAGCTGGCAAACCATGACAGGGAAGTCCTAATTTTAGCTCCATCTCACTGGTGGCATTAGTAAGCGGAAGCAGGCCTTTGAAGGAGTGATTGACATCAGTAAGGGATGCACATTCCCTTGCTGGGATTAGGAAACTATGCTGGAAACAAGCCTTTCCAAAGTAGCAGCATCAGCTTCCATTCCCACTGTCTGAGACTGAAAAATTATCAGAGCTTGGCTCCTTCACAGCAGCTTAGAGATGCACGTTGCTCATGGTTCAACAGGCTTTTTAATATTTTTAATTATTTTAATATTCTTTCTATTCCACCTAACGGGACATCCCCATCTCCAGGGAGCAATAGGCTCAGCAATTGGTATCACCCAACCACTTAACACTTCCACTGCCCCCAGATCTGCTCTGGACTGCTTCAACTTGCTCTCTCCCAGGCAAAGTCCAAGCACAGCTCTGGAGGCAGCTCAGGCCCGGGACCTCTCTCGGTCAGCAACTTAGTGGTGAGCAGAATCTCATCAGCTTTGATGTCCTGTACCTTACAGAACCATCAAACCTATCTATCCATCCACCCTTTGCACTAGGATGGTGCACCAGGACCACGATGGTAAACTATTCCCTCTCTCCTTGTACCTAGTCATCTCCCTCTTGACAGCATCAGGCAATGAGATATCTCATGGGGAGTAGGGACTACCAGGAAGCACATGTAGACCCTACCATCTAACTGTCCCAGCAGCCAAGGAACGCCATGGCACTTGTCTTGGTGTAGTTTTCAATGAAGCAAGGGGGAAGGAGGACCAGGAACTGGCTGGCTCTGCTGGCACTTACCCCACACAAGACAGCATCATTATCAAAGTGTCTCATTTTCTTCTGTAAATGAAATGATTTCCTAAATGTTAACTCTCTGGATATATCAGGCCCTTGGGCAAAGAAAGATTCCTTACTTATGGAAAGACAACTTCTATTGAATGTTCACAGCAAAACAAATAATTCTTTAACATATGCATGTTTCCCCCCTCTCTTACTCAAGTAAACAACAGAAATCAAATCTCACAGTGTAATACACCAATTGCTCTCTAAATGCGCAAAGCAAAACCCCTTGTTTTGCAAAAATTTTTGTTCCCCCATCCACTTTCCTGAAGGGCCCATCCTATTTGCTTTGAAATCAGCAAGAGAATTCCATGGACTCTGAATGCAGAGGGCAGAATCTCATTCAAAGCATCAACCACTGTAATGGAGGCTGCAGCAAGAACAGTGGAACACAAGCCAAGGAGGAGAGCAGTCAGGGGTCGGTGAAGAGCATCCTCCAGGCTAATACAGCTGCCTCTTCAAAAACATGGTGAAAGATGCTGGGCTCTTATAAATTTGAGAGGGGTTTAGAGCTATTTCAAATAAGAGCTTATATATGGCCCGTACTGCAGTGGGCACAGTCAGTTTCAGTGTCAAATGCAGATGAATCAGGGCACTAAGGAAGCAATCTGTGTTTTGTCTCCAGCCCTTGCCCTTTATGGTCCATATGCTGGAAAGCACCTATTTACTGGTATGGCTTGCATTGTCCCAAACTCACCAAGGGCTGTATGCAACACTCATGGACCTGCATATGAGTGTAAAGGTAACTCAGCTCTCTAACAGGCTCATACAAACCTCTCACCCCACATTTAAAGAAGGTGGTGCAACCCAGGAATCAAGGCACACACCCTAAATGCCAGCTTGCAGCAGCAGCTCACCAGCACAGGGATGCTCCCAGTCCCAGCTTTGCCCCTTCACTGAGCTCTCCTGCTGGTTTGCCTAGGGAGGTGGGAGCATCAGATCCTCTCTCCAGCCCTTCCTCAGCTTCTGAAGCCCAGGCAAAGCCCCTTTCCCCAGTGCCTGCCTGCAGCAAGGCCTGCCAGCTGGCTAATCAGTTTATTCCGATGCTGCAGCACAGCCTCCTCATCTTTGAGAGGAGCAGAGCTCCACACACTGTCAAATGGGAGAGAAAAAGTAACACATGCTTAATGAAATGTGTTTGATCTGTCACAGTCCTTGGCACATTCCAATTTGCTGCAGTCCAGGGCACATTATCAAGTACAATGATGCTTAAGTCTGGGTTTATTGAGGATGTCACAGGAAGATGGCACAGAAGGACTTACCTAATTCTTTGCTTTTATTCTTTTAATGTAAGGTAAATGCAAGAGCCAGCCTATTTCTGCTAATATTTGTCTTTTACCTCTGTTTAGTTAGATCTGTTTCACATGTGGGGGAAGGGGAAGGCCACAATCAGAGAATCACCTGCTCTCACCAAGCCCCAGGAAGGGAATCCTGTGGGTGACAGCTCGCTGCCTCAACCCTGTCACCAACCTCCACTTCAGGGACACCTGGACCAGGGTTTTGGCTCTACATCTGCCCTTTGACTCTTGAATAGGCCAACATGAAGGATAGAAGCTGGGATGCTGCAATGAGGAACACAGCTGAGAGAAACAGAAAACAGCAGGGGAGATGCAGCACCTGTGGCTTCACGTTCCTATTTTAAGAGGGGGAAAGCACCCTGATTATGAAATCAAACCTCTTCAACTGACAATAGATAAAAGATTAAAATGGTGCCCAAGGTTTTTGTCCTTTGTGCCACAAACTGCAGCTTTTCCTTTCCCAGAGAAAGCCATGCACAGCATTACATAGCCCCACTAGTTCCCTGCCTGCTAGGCCTGCTGTTTCTATGAGAAAGCCAATTCATACACCTCCTGGCTCTTTTTTTGAATATGTAATCCTACTGTGTCCCTGCCCTATATGTTCTCAAGCCAGATGGAGACTCAAATAACTCCTTGTTTCCAGCTAGGAACAATTTGGTTCTCCCACAGCAGCCACAGCCTCCTACTGTGTCACATCCTCCCTGAGAGACAGATATTTTCCTCTCCCTTTGGAAGCCTCTCTCCTTAACACATGAGTTTGAAGTAAAAACTGTGTCACTTACTGCTTACCTGCACTTTTTCTGCTGTTCCTTCACCAAATTTTGAGGGGAAAATCCTATGACTCTTTCATTCCCAGCCTCTTTTTTCCCTCTGCTATAAGGTTTTTCCAGCTGTGAAGACGCCATCTGATGCAATCCACTGTTTACCCCCCTCCTGGACCCACTGAGCCACCACCACCTCCTCTCCTCAGCTTCCTCTGAACTCGCCAGTCTCTTCTAGAGGTGCCCTGTTGTACTTTCAGCTCTCAGCACTTTGAGGAGGTGCTTTTTGCCAGGCCTGGATTACCCTTCACAGGCATGTCTGTCATCTTTCCACAGGAAAGGAGGCTTCCTCTGTGCCCAGACAGCTCTGTATGAAATGGGACAGGACTTGGTACTGGGGTTGGTGCTTAGAGGCAGCCACATTTTTTTCCCCAGAAAGATTTCTTGCTGAGAAAAGAAGAATACACCTGGGATTCCCTCAGGACCTGGAAGGAGAACAGGCAGCATGCAGGCAGCCATAAACACAACAGGTTCCCTTCTTGAACATTTGAATGAGATAACTCAGTCGCCCTTTGGTCACCAATTTTGGACTTTGTCCCACACTTACCACTGGGAAATTCTTCAAGTACAATCACAAAAGGCAAGGGAAACCAAGGACACCTCTGAAGTGCTCTGGACACTCACCCACTGGATCTGATGTGCTGAACACACAATGCAGATATGCAGGAGAACAGCATTTTTTGACTTTATTTGGAAACGAGATGTCACTAAAGGGGGGAGGCAGGAATCAGAAAAACTGGAGCATGAAAGTGTCATTCGAAAGCAAAACATGGGGGTATACTCAGCCTCCCCCAGGGTAAAAAAAGGGCCTTTTCAGAGTTGCTCAGGCGAGGCAAGGAGCAAGAGAGAGATGAGAAAGTTGAGACAGAAGCTACCTGGAGTTTTGACACCAGAGAAAGAAGCCAATGGCAATTCTCCTAAAGCTTTTCTTCCTGAAACGTACTGCCTGTTCCCGTCTGCTGTCAGACAGGAGCTCCTACTGCTGGGAAGTTAATATCACCCATTTGACCTCTTCTGCTGATTTATCTTAGGGCAAATGAGAGTAGGACAGTCTCAAGAGGGAATAGTGAAACAGAGAGAACAGCAGACAGAGATGTCTTTAAAAAGCATCCAATAACACTTATTAGAGAAAGCACAGCATTAAAGCTCCTTTGGACAGTCACTCATAGGTACTCCCTGAGCTGCAGAATCACAGGTGACAATGCAAACAGCTGCACTGCATTTATATTTCTTGGTTTCATTTTGAAGCAAGCAACAACCAAGCACGTAAACTGCAATTTAAGGTGGGGAGGGAGGACTCAGAAAGCAAAGCAGTCTGTGTTGTGTTACAAAAGGAGGAGCAGGAGGACACAGAAAATTCTCTGGTTGCACAATGAGAGCCAGCAGTCAGTCGGCAGCTGAAATCCTGCGCTGCATTTTGATGGCAGGAGGCGGGGGCGGCTGTGGGAGCACAGACAGAAAATCAGGGCTCAGTGAGGAACAGCAGTGCCAAGGTACAGCTTAAGGAACAAACCCAGTTAAATTAGTGCGTGGGGGCTGCTACTGGAATAGGTCATCTCTGCAAGATGGACAGGAAAATATTAGCAGGAGAAGTGTTTTCCAGCCAATCTAAGAGCAGCTACAGGAGCAGGGATAGCTGCTTCCAAACCCAGGTGCTGCTGGAGAATGGCTCACTCCAGCTGCAAAAAGGAGAAAGACAAGGGAAAATATAGCAAGAGAGAAAGACTGATCAATTCCAGGACAGCACTTGAAATTAAAATGCCTTTAGAGCCAAACTGTTGAAAGCTAGTTGGCTTCTTTACACTTTCTACCAGGTTCTGTGGGCTGCAGGGTATTCTCAAAGCATCTGTTCAGCAAGGTTCATGGGGCACAGGAGGCTCTTACAAGGATCAGATCCTGCCTATATTTTCTCCAATGTGAAATAAGAGCAATGCTTCTGCAGTCAGTGAGTTTGCTGCTTACTGGCCCTAGAATGAGTGAGATAAGAAGCAAATGTGAGTTTGCTAATGACATGCACATCTGCAGTACAAGCTGCAAGGATTATAGAGCATCGTCATTCTTCAGAGCACACACCCCCAGCTCAGGAGGGTACCAAATGGTTCCTGGCCTGTCTTCTGCTGCCAGGACAGCAGAGCCTCCTAAGTATCTAACAGAGGCTGGACTTCCCTGAGGATCAGTGGCAAATCTCCTGCTAAAAGCAAGAGGCTGTTGTTCTCAGGGCCAGATCAGTCTCTGTCAATGTCCATGGCTCACCATCCCTGCTCTGGGCTACAGAGGCAGAGTAGTGGTTTCTTTCTGTAGTGCAGAAAAAAATCAAGACTAACTGATGAAGTCCATAGAGGGGATGTAAATATGACTAGAAACCATCCTTCATGTAAAACCAGACACTCTCAGACCTCAGTCCATAGTCTGGTTGTATCCACACAACACAGCAGGATCCATCCTCCTTGCAGAGCACCAAAGTGACAGGTCTCTTAGAGACACAGAGCCAGTATAACCCCAGGGGAGCCCTTAGAACCACCTCCCTGGTGGCTGGAGGTGTCTGGCCAAAGTCCTGTGGCTTGCTCGGAGGTCCTTTTGTGCAGCCTAAACGTGGGGACAGCACAGTTCCTGTCACTGGCTGGAGGAGCAGAGCAGGTGAATGGCACAGAGGGGGAAAGCTGTGCTGCTCCAGCAGCCCCTCTGCAAACAGGTGCTGCAGGGGCACGGAGGGGCAGCGACATGTGGTGCAGCCTGAAGGTGCCCTGCAGAGACAGGACAGAATCTGCAGGATGGGATATGGTGGCTGCAGGGCTGCCACCTCTTCAGGGCAGCAATTTCAGGGAGCAAGGCACACCTGGTCAGGCCAGGTGAAGAGGCAGACCTGTGTGCCATCTGTGTGCAGCCTGAGACTGCAGGCCAAGGAGTTAGGGAAGGATGAGCAGCAAAGCTATTGGAGAAAGATTGCAGAGGAGCCAGCACTGCAGCCAGTGGCTCAGAGGTGGGAGAGCAGCACAGGGAATTTGGCATGGCACTGCTCTAGGCAGCTGTATCTAAACTCCCTCAGGCAGGGACACTCTGTCTGACCTCCCAAAAGCACAGCCTGGGGGCAGTTGCTGTCACTGTTGAGAAATGGGAAACAGAGGGGAAGTGCACTCAAGGAAAAGTCTTCCAAAGGGCAGGCACGGTTAAGGCACAGCACATTTCCTTATGCTTCTCAGCACGAAGGGGAGCCAAGACCTGATGTAGCACAGCCCAGTGCCCCAGCACAGGTGTGTGTGCAGCCATCTCAGAGCAGCAGAGCAGAGCCACAGGAACTCCTCACCGTGGTCATCCCCACACTGAGCTGCCTGCTCAGCCCTGCACAGGGAGCCCAGTACACCACATCCTGCTCAGGTGCAGGCTGGGGATCAACCTGGTGGACTCTGGGCAGTCTGAGCCATCTCCAGTTGGTGCTCAGCACAAGTCACATCAGGTGAAATTGGTACAGGCAGAGGTGCATGGAGATTATGACTCCATCAGTGCCTGCTGTAACCCCACACTGCAATGCAACAGGATTGCATCCCCCACCTGCACCCTCTGAGAGGTAAAGTGCCTGCTCTCCAGCCTGGGGCACCAAAACTTTCCTACAGCCCTGCCCAGGAGCACAGTCAAGCAGAGACACGGCACAGGACTTTTTAGCCTGCCCTCTGCAAGGACCACATCTGCACCCATGAACCCAGCAAAGTTGGGCTGTTGCAGAGCTCCAAAGGTCAGGTCCAAGGTTCAGCCTCTCATATCAGCAGCTGTCAAAGAAGAAAAACTAGGGCAATGGCATTTCCAATGGCATTGGATGAAAGCCCTGATTCGTAGTGATTACTTCAAAAGCACTGTTGATTTAAGAAGACACAGATCAGGTGTTATGAAACCCCCCTGTGTTCCGCTTGTGCTTGTTCATAAAAATGCCCTCAAATCCCCAGAAACTCTGCTGTCTCCCTGCCTCACCCTTACACAGGAACAAATTTGATGAAGCCTTGATGGCAAGAAGAACAAGGAGCACACTCCCAGGCACGTCTTTTAGTGCTGCAGCCCTCAAGTCAATGCTCAAGGGCCAGCACCTCTGTAGGGCAGCACAGGAGGACAGGGAGTCACTGACTCATATTTGCAGTAGCTGAAATGCCCACAGCCTACTTCATTTCTAACACCTTTGCTCCTGTACCTATTATCACCTAGTCATTTGCCCTTCATCCCTGTCCCTATCTGGCTCACTCTCATCTCTCTTCTCAATCTTTCTGCTGTCTGAGTACTTCTCTCTCCCTGCTGCCACAACCTTCAGTACCAATTACCCATCCTTCAGCATCTCTTTGCTCTCAGGTTCCTGGCAGCCTCCAGCAGAACCTGTGCCTGTCCTTTTCTATAGGAACCACTGAAAGAAAAACCTCTGCCCTTGGTTGATCCAAGCTGATTATTTGCTCCTCATTTTCCATCTCTTTCTTCCTTTGCTTAACGCTGGGAAGGTTTTTCCCTCTGCAGATTTGCTGGCCTACTCTCCAGAGCACGGCAAGCAGCTGGCAAGCAGCAGGGAGGACCAGAGACACCAGCACTCCCAGTGTGACACACACACCCAGATCTGCTCAACAAGCAAACGCCCAACTCACCTGAACCCTGTGCAGGTCTCCCCAGGCAAGCCCCTCCCGTTCTATCCTGTCCTGTCCTTTCCTGTCCCACTGGAATCCAGGCAGGCAGTCCACCGAGTGCCAAAGAGATAAAGCAAGATTTTAGGCAGAGACTACCCTCTCTCCTCCTCCTGTCCCTCCCCTTCCACCAGCTCCCCCCACCAAATTATCACCCAGCTCACATGTGGGTGGTGGGACATCGGGCAGGGAGGTGCATCAGGGCAGAACTTTCTCCCCTACTCTCTTACAACATGCACAACACGCACCCCTCCAGACCTTGAACTGCGGCCCCGACAGGAAAGCAAGATGAGAGAGCAGCCACGGGCAGGCTCCAGGGTAAAGGCCCAAAGTTTGCAAATATCAATGAAAGCATACAGGGAGTGACTCCAGGTCCTCTGGACATCAGCACTGAGGGACCTCCCCCCTTGCAGACCTTATAGCATGGCTCAGGCTGGCTGCTCTCACTGCACTGGAGCTCCAGCACTTTAGTGGGATAGTGGCATCCCTCGAAGTCACCCTATGAATGTGCAGAATGAATCATCTCCAGGGAGCACCACACTAAACCTTCTTCTGTGGCCAAGCTCAAGACTCACTGACACCATCAGACAGGTGGAACAAAAGGCAGAGAATGGATGAAGGGAGGGATGCTTGTCCTGGGGTAGCACAGACCCCTCCGTGCCTGTGCCCTACACTGAGAGTGCAAACAGAGCTCATGGGACAGAGCTCTGTCACCAAGAAGAGGTACTGCTGGAATCTTTATAGTGTTTGAGTGCTCACTAGAAGTGAGCAATCCCTCTGTGCCTTGCTCCAACAGCTTTCTTTATAAACACCTCAGCCCTGATGCACTTTTCCAGGGCTTTTCAGTCCCAAGCACACGAGCAGCAGGCATTCCAGTTACACTATTTTCCTCAAGATAGTTCAGCTTGGATTTTTTTTTAATGTTATGTTTAATTCTATTACTGTTTTATCTTTTGCTTTGCCTGTTAATGTGTCTGCCAAATTCCTATTGATCTTTTCATGTACCCATGTGGTCTAACCAGAGTGGCATGTGGGATGGAAGGTGGGACATACCCAGCACGTGCTTGGCTTGCTCAGCTGTGTCAGGGCTCACCAGATGTGCATCCCTCAGCCCCCTCAGTGGGAAACCAGGAGTTGACACAAGCCCTCACCGCGGGAAGCAGAAGGTTTACATGCCTGCACATGCTTATAGAGGTCATTTGTAACCTTGTCTCAAAAAAATCCTCCACAGGTGCCAGAAGCCAGTGACTCAGATTGCCTTGGGGACACTGGGGACATGTGTAAGAGGAATCATCCCTGTGCCTGCTGGGATCCTCGGGATAAACCACTGAGGCTAGTACTGGAGGCAGTAGGGGAAAACATCTCCATCTACTTTGGGGGTGTAATTTGCTACCTCAGCTGACACTGGGGGCAGGCAGTCTGAGCCCACACTTCTGAGCAGTGCAAAGAGGGGCAGAGCAGCTCTGGGTGAGCACTGGGGGACATCCCCAGGGTGGTGGAGCTCTGAGCCAGCCCAGCCCTGTCCCAGAGGTCCCAGCTGGGCCATGGGGCCGTGAGGGCTGGGGTGGCAGCTGCAGCAGGTGATGCCTCTTCACAGCAGCCAAGGACAATGTGCAGTACATTGTTTCTGGGATTAAACTTTTCAAGCATGCCATTTTGAAAACTCTGGCTTTCACCTTCTCTATGGGCTTGTTGAGTGGATTGGTCCCATATCCGAAGATATACAAGGCTGATCCTTCATTTGTATGATCTGGCGTCAACATCAGAGGGGACGGGCTGCATCTTCTGCCTTTTAGGTGCTGTCTCTGAAGTCCTGAAAGACTGCAAGGTGAGCAGCATGTGCTGGCTACACAACACAGGCACTGCATTGCCTCTGTCCCTGCTCATGAAGGACAGTGCCACTGTCTGTCCTGTCACAGAGCACTGGCATGACCCAGCACAGCTGAGGAAAAGGTGCAATAGAGGTTATCCAGATATGAAAAGGGGATTGAGATAAACCTAGGTAAACAGAGCTGACCTAAAAACTTGATTTATCCACACTGAAGTGTTTCACGGGAACATCGCGGGGTTTTTGCAAAGCTGTAGATGGGAAATGACCTGTGACATTCAGGTAAAACAAGAAGAAAGTCAACCTAAATGAAAATTTTATCCAGCAATGTGTGAAAATCACTCTCCAGGAGGAAAAAAAGTTGCTATTTTTGTTTTCCAGCCCAGAAGGTGCCAGAAGTTACACTCAGGTTTCAGTGTTTCCCACCAGGCAATAATTCATGGTAGTTTTAAATCCTGCTACAGGCATAGGGCACATTTATCTCACCATGGCAGCTTCCACATGAGGGATTGCACTAGTGTGATGGTCCAGACTGAAAAGCAGAGACCACCTTCTCAGCAGAGCAGGGGAACAGACTGTGCTCAGCCACAACCCAGGAGAGGGCAAGGGAAGGGGTGATGCACTCCCTGAACACTAATCGCCACCTTCGCTGGCAGAGTCAGCCCTGGGCTGGCACCCAGGGCTGCACAGCTGTGGAGGTAGGACAGGATTGCTAAGAGGTGTGACAATCTGATGCAGAGCTCCTCCTCCGTGAGTTTGGGTGAGGTTGCCCTTAAACACTCCATCCCCAAAAGGGAAGCGCTGCTTGCAATCGATCCTGGAAATGTTCAAAGCACCCCCTGCCCCAGGCAGCATGAATCCCCCTCAGACCTGGGACCTCCCCTGCTGTGCCCAGCTCAGACACCAGCAGCACACAGACCTCCATAGCTCTCCCCATGGTGCCTCCTGAGGAACTTTGCAAAGGGTATCTGGTTTTGCAAGCAGGAAAACCAAGCCAAGAGGAATGCCCATTGCTGTGCCCAAGGGTGCACATGAAGAATGGGGAAGCACTGCTGTCCCACCACACAGAAGTACCCACTCCATCTGCAGCTCACTGGGAGCCAGCTGCATGGGTTTCCATCCCTTCCCATCAGCAGAGGAGGAAAACTATCCTTGAAGTGACCTGATTCCCTCAACCTGCCAGGTCCAGGGTGGCTGGAGACCAGAACTCAGCCTGCTGTACCAGCCTTTGCTCTGATGGATGGGCAACCACAACTTCAGATCTCTCCTGTACCTTCTCAAAGGCCTCCTCCTCCCCACCCTGCTCACTGTCTGCCAGCTGGCAGTGCAGCCTTGCCTCCCTTTTTACCTTTCCTCAGAACACCTGCTGGCTTTTCCCAGTAGCTGGGTCTCCCCACCCTTTGGTCCCTTCCAGCCAGCTCTGACATGCCTGCTGAGGAGCCAGCCAAGAGCGGCAGGCTGCCAACACCAGTCCACGCCAGCACCAAGCTCCCTGGCAGCAGCGAGTTCTCAGCCCCACGATGCTTCCCTCATCCATGAGCCAGTTACACACAAGGATTCAAGCCAAAACAAGTCTGTTTCCCTCCAGCCCATCTTTTGAGAGAGGTCAGGATGACACGCTATGGGTGAATCCAAAACGTGCTTCTGCTTTACATCTGAAGCTGGAGAGGCAGTCACTGGGACTTGTGCTGGAGGCAGCAGAGCTTACAGCCCTGCCTGCCCACCTCGCTGGGCCACGTGCAGGAGAAGCCACCACTGCCCTCACTTGCCAAGACGAATCCCACCGTTTAACACCTTTGCTAACAAACCAGGAGAAATGTTTCCCCCTTGGGCACAATGCTGGTGCTTCCTTGGCCAAGGACTTGCCTACCCGACTGAACAGTTTGCAGAGGATTCTCCCTTAGGCATTCACATAATTTGTCTTTTATGTCTATGGCTAACTTCTGCTTAAGTAAGCCTGTGGCTTCTGACAACAGTTCCACCATGACTAATCCCTAGTTCACATGCCAAAAGTAACAAGCATTAAGGAGACCCCACAGAACCACAGAGGGACTCCAGCAGCCACAGCACCGCTCCCCAGGAAGAGGAGGCTGCCAGGAGCCTTCATCTTTGGAAGTACAGGCAAGGTAAGCCATCTGTTTCACAGCATTCCCGGTGGGGAAGAGGATGAGGCAAGGGCAAATGGCTTAGGAGCCCAGTGTTGACACTAAGAGGGGTCAGGAGGGAGGACTAGCAATGCTCAGGAGATATCTGTAGTTTAACAGCTTCTCTCACAGAGTCTCACAGCAGTGCCCATTATTGATCAGAGACCAAGGAGGATCACAGCAAAGAGGCAGGCAGAGAACACACGGGTACGTGCCTGTTTGCTCCTGCTTTCCCTCCTTGCTTCCTCGGGGCAGCTGAGCCTGGTGCTGTGGGACGTGTTGTGACAGCAAACACCTCCAGTGTACAGGGCACAAGGACAGGAAGGACAAGGTCAGTCTGCAGGCACAGAGAAGCACATGTTGCTGCCCAAAATGATGCAACTCTGGACAGGTCAGATGGAGAAGGGAGTAACCAAACCACTGGTAACTTCTTAGAAGTAACAGCTTCCCGAATCTGTCTTTGTGCTCCCACACACATGCTTCCCTTATCTGCACCATGCAGATCCCCATCCTGCAGGCTGCTAACCACATTAGCAGACAAGGGCTAAGCCAAAAACCCTGCTCTGTGGGATATGCTCATTTGCACCAACCTGTAGGACACACTTAACAGATTATTTGGGGATCTCTGCTTCACAGGATTATGTATCCCACATGTTAGCAAGTTAATCTTACTCTGTTCTCTCCATTTATGCACCGTGGCCTGTCTTCTCCCAACACATCCACCTTTCTTGTCAAATATGCAACACAACTCACAATACATCATTTTTCATCAGCTATGAAAAACTATCTTGTATATATCACTAATGGCAAAAGGAGTAGGACCTCTCAAGGCATCTCTTCAAACATGCTGGGAGGGTCAGGATTCAGGATGCTCGCCATGACAGCAGATGCATGCTGCTCCACAGGTCCATCCCTGAGATCTGAAGTCTCTCCCCTGCCCTATTTGGGCATGTCCATCCATAGATAAGGAGGGCTGAGACTTCCCCAGGCCACCACTGACACAAGCACCACAGTAGAGCCTAGTTTTCACAGGCAGGTGGAAGGAAAGATCATCCTTTCCAAACACTAGCAATCTGAGGCAGAATCTCAGGGACTGCTTTATTTTTAGGTGAACTTCTCATTTGGGAAAAAAAAAACGAACCACAAAACCAAAACAACAAAAAAAACCACAGGGAAAAACCCATGAAAGTAAATGGGTCTTTAATCTCATGCCCACTATCCAGAAAATAATGGATTGAATTCTCAGGCTAAGTTGCAGGTTTTGGATTCTGAAGGTGGTAAATCTCCAATGACCACCTCCTCTCAAAAACTACATCAGAATCTCCCCAGGTGAAGGTATGAGTAGGTGTATATTCCACAGACTGCAAGGAATATTGGGCTGATCTTGAATTCAATGAAAACCACTTTCACCGTAATCCAAATCACGAACAATCACCATATTCCAAATTTCACCAAAGTTCCCTCTAACCACCAGGTCTTAAAAAGTGCTGTGAAAGATTTCGTGTCTGGATGTTTCAAATATATTAATTTCAGATTCAGTCCATCAACCTAATCAATGAGCAATACAGAATATACTTGATTCATGTTTCAAGCCTGGCATCACAGGTTCTAATACTTTGTCTTAAATTCCTATCAGAAACAAGATATTTATTTAAGAATGTTCAGCAAAACCTTTGGTCCTCTTGTTTGTCTGACCTGCCTAGCTCATCCAAAGCTTTACAGCAATTGGGTCATGTGGGAACACAGGCTTGGGAGGTTTCCTGGCTCATATATAACCAGATCAATAAATCACTTGCCCCACTCACGGGACACCAGGCTATTTTGAAACAAAGCAAGTCACAAGCCTTTCGGCAAACTCACACTTTGCCTACATGTAGCCAAGCAGACTTTCTATATCAGCCATGTTTTAGAGAGAGATGTGGACAATTACTGTTTTCTATTACAGTTAAAATTTCTTCCCAGTGGGCCAAGCCTCTTATAGACATTACTGGAAAATGAAAGTATAATTGCTTGTAAGATTAAAATTACATTAATAAAAATATCTGCTGCTAGAGCTTCTAATATGATTCACATAAAAGCCAATAGGAAAAAACCTTCTGTATTGAACTCCACTGTCTCATTTCTGGAAGTAATTTCTGCCAGCCAGGACCATATCCCGTGGTTGCACATGCAGCCTTGCAAAGGAACCTGCCCACCTCAAGAGTCCCTGCGGAAAACAGGCTGGGAAAACATAAAACAGGCTGGAAATGAGATGAAGTTTCCACAGTCAACCTGGAAGAGAGACAGTGAAGCCCCAGAGGAAAACAGATCAGTGGGCTCTCCCTCCTGGTGGTGAAATCTGCATCACAAACCCTCCCAGCGTCAATGCCCTCGGTATTTGGTGTCCATCAAAGTTTCACAGCGCCTAGGACCAAAAGTCCATGACTCCATCCGTCATGGACCTGTCTCCCATCTCAGGTTACCAGGCTCCAAGAACACTAAACTGGGAAAAAACAAGCCCAGGAAAAACAAACCCAAGAATTTGCCATTGCCCAGAGGTCCAAACCCGTCCGTGCCACAGCTGGGGTCACTGTTCCCTGGGGGAGGCAAATATCTGCAGAGAACATCTCCACAGGCCGCCGGGAAGGGAGGGAATGGGGATGGACAGGTCATCGTGACCCGGGGGTCCCATCGTCACCCAGGGGTCCCATCCTGAACCAGCCAGGGACCGCATCCCGAGCGGCGGGCGTAGGTGAGGTCCTGGGGCCACCTTGTGGCTAATGGCGTGGATTGCTCTAATTTGCTTTAATTCGCCTCTTCCCCCGCCCGTGTCATGAGAAGCCGTGGCTGCAGCGCGATGCCCACCCGTGTCCCTTTGTGCTTCGGGAAGCTGAGCACCTCCAGCCGCTGGCTCAGCGCTGTCCAGGCTCCAGCTTCCTCAGGGTTTCCTGGGAGTCATCCAGCTTCCCAGGGTTACGTGTCCCCTGGCTGCCCTCCTCGGATGCTGGGGCTACAAGCACTTAAAACACCAGCTCTTTGATTTCTGTGTTTTTTTACCCAAACAGCCTGCAAACGAGGGGCCCTGTTTGTTGACATAACATGCAGATTCCGTTTCCACCACTCAGCTCTTCTTCCATACGCAGGGAAACCAAAATGACTGGCCCTAGAGCACCTGGAAGGCAAGTCAGCATTAAAAAGAAAGACATAGATCTGAAGAGATGAGGGAAAGCTTCCCATGCTCCCTCACTTACAAGAAGAAAACACAAGTCCGTGTGCTTCTCAGACCCCAGGAGTAGCCCAGTGACTCATTACACAGATGGCACTTTTGACTGGGAGCTGGCAATGGCTCCAGCAGAAGGTGGCATTGCACTCTTCACTTCACCTAGGGTACCCCAGGCCCACCACATACAGGGTCTTACCAAGCTTCCTCTCCTCTGGCCACCCTCCTATTCCACTGTGCCAGTGCAACAGAGACCCAGACCTAATGCCCAGCACAGCTCTGCTGACACACAGCTCACCTAACATGCCGTGGGCAAGGGATGCTGGTGACACAAAACTGAGACAGAGTGGGTCTAGTGGGGAAAAACATGGATTTAATGGAATGAATGGAGAAGCTCCCAAAGTCCACACTGGAGCCACACCTCTGAGACTGTGACACTCTCCATTCCAAGGTCAGTCCTTCCTTTCTGCCCACCAGAAGCCTGGGGGTGCTCAGGAACACTGGTTCTTGATCTGCCCCTTCAAAGCCCTTTCCAGGGAGAGAATTAAGGTGCATTGCTAACTCCACACAGACCATCTCCACAGCAGCCTCTTCCTCAGCCCTTCAAATCTTCCAGAGAAGGGAGCTCAGCCCAGAAATCCCTCTCTTCTCGGTGAGTGAAGAATCCTTGTGTTATCCAACAGGTGGTAAAGGCTGTATAGAAACCATCCTGGGGAGAGGGAGGGATGGCCACACTGGTCCTAGCAATGAGATTCGAGCTCTGTCAGCATCAGCAGGCCACCTCTGGCAGAGGGAAGGGGCTGTCCCGTGCCCGGTCTGGAAGGCAAGTCCTCAAGTGGGCAGGTGAGTTGGTGGAACCTCTGGAAGGCAAAGACAGGCACTAAACACAGCTACAGGGATGAAAGGTCATCTGGGCCCTCCCCTTCTAGTCATGGGTTACATTCAGCCAGCCAGCCAGGACTGCAGGTCTGATCCCTGTATGCTCAAGATGTCCAAAACAAGAACACTCAGCACTTCAGAAACTCATCTTCCAACCACTTGTCCCAAGACAAGCACTGAGCACATGAAAGGTCTGAGACATGGTAGGAAAGCTCTGTCCTCCACTTGCTCCAGGCCAGGGCTAGAAAGCAGTCCAAAGAAAGGTTGGTGACCAAATACCTCCAAGTCATCCCCTCCATCAGCACAGACTGCAAAGGGTGAGCTTGTGCACACAGATCTAGCATTAATTGGGCCAGCAAGTGCCAAAGGGGCTACTCTCACATCACATCATGCTGCATGGCCCTTGTGATGCCTCTGCAGCTGTGTCCACTCCTCCCTGTCTGTGACGGACACAGGGGTCGGGGCCCATTGCTGTCACAACACATTCTTGAATGCTTGCAGGAGACAGAGAATGGGTGGGATCCTGGGGGTTCAGGACTGTTTGCGAAATCCCTCCCTGAAACCGTGAGCCATGCAATGCCCATCTGGAGCAAGGTCTGGTTTTCCAGCTCCCTGTCCTCCCAATGAGATCCAGTGCTGTCAGCAAAGGATCACAGCAGCTCTGGAAGCAGAACAGATCCAGGGCACTGAGGCTGTGATGGAAACTCCAAACTCCCAGTGATCCCCTCCACTCTGTCCCTATGGCCTCAGCCTTAGACTGGTGAACTCAGCTGACCACAATGATCAGGGCATCTGGAGCTGTCCCAGAGCAAGTCCCCAAGCCTCAGTTAAGGACAGCATGGAGATCACCTTTATCCTCTTCACCTTTTTCATATTTGTACTTGCAAAGAGACAGAAGCTATAAAAAAGGGGCACCAAGATGCAACAGCCATCTTGGAGCAGCCCTCCAGCAACACAGAACGTAAAAAAACCACGTCTGTTATAGCAATGGGCTCATTCAATTGAATTCTTCTGGGCTCCCTGCTAATTAACCTGCAACACACAAATGATGCCCCTGCAAGACTGGACTTCAACACAGAAGCATAGCCCATGCCCTGAACACCAGACTCACCTCTCTGAGAGAGCCTTTGATGGTGGAGAGTTTGTAGATGATCCAGAGAGGGATGCATACCATGGAGGAGAGGGCCAGCAGCCAGCCCAGGGTGTCACCCCACCACGGGTACACGTACTTCTTGTTGTAAGTCAGTGGGGTGTATTTGATCAAAGAAAACAAGAATGTTGCCTAGCGAGGTGAAAGAGATCAAGACAAAAAGAGAAAGAGAATCAGCATCATGAACAAAGAGAGGTCTGCCTGGTGAGAGTACACACCTGCAGAGTCTCACAGGAACCCGGGACAGCAACAGACAAGCTTTGCTGGGACAGCCCCCATGGGCAGCACTGGTCATGGCATCAAGGAGCTCACCCCACCAGCAAACACCTTTAGCACAGCTGAGTTGGGCCTCTCTCCCCTTTGTTCAGCACCACACCTGGCCCCCAAAGCTACAAGCACATAGGACAAGAGACTCCCATAGCAGAGGCCACATAACCCCCATCCCTACACACATCCCTCTGTCCACATGCAGGTGTCTGTATGTCAGAGGCACCCAGCTCTGCCCATCTTCCTCCCCACAGCTCCCCTGCCCGTGGGCCCTCACCATGCAAACAGCTGGCGTGATGAAGAGCCAGCAGTACTTGATGATGGGCCATGGCCGGTACCCAATCATGTCCTCAATGTTGTCATAGAAGCGCTCAGCACCTGGGGAAGAGGGGAAGGATTGGATCCCTCGCTGGTACCAGGGAAGGAGGGCAGCAGGGTCTGCATGTCCACGCTCCTGCTGCACCACTGTAGGGGTGCCCCCAGAAGATGAGGCAGTAGCCTCAGCATAGCCAAGAGTCCTCTTGGGGAACTCATCGGGAGTGTGGCCAGTTTTAGGCTTTGTCCTGGGCTAACTTTATCTCTCCCCTGGACAATCTGATGGGGCCAGCCCCTCAGTATCTCAAGTCTAGGACCTGAATCCAGGTTTTACCCATCCCTTGCTAATATCAAGGCTGAAAGAAAGCTCTCATAAGTGTTTGTGGGCTTCAGAGCCCTCTACACACAGGTTGCAAAAAGACTTTTCAGACAGTTCCAAGTCCCCAAGGAAGGAGGGCCTCAAAAGCAGGACCACATAGGAACATAAAGGGGATGTCTGCCAAGCAGATCCCCCAGGGTGCTCCTGTGAGAAAACCCCTTCCAGGTGAGTCCAGGGGCACCACAGTAAGAGTTTAGATGTCTGCCTTGCACTGCAAAGCATTTACCAAGTTCAGCTACAGACCAGCATTTTGAGGATGAACCAGGCGAGAGCCTGAGAGACCAGAGCTGGGCATCCCCCCCTGGTTCATACTCACCATAGACCCAGGCGATGCACAGAGTCTCGAAGATGGCCACAAAGAGCAGACACATGCCACTGGCAGCATAGTAATCAAAGAGCTGGAAGACATACATCCCACCCTGGGAAGGGCCAAGTGGGCAGCAAAGTGAGGTCAGGAGGGAGAGAGGGAAGAGAAATCAGGCAAAGAGCAAGAGCCAGAGCAGGAAACAAACTCAACATCTTCCCCAGAGCTGGAAGCACCTTCCTTTCCCTGAGACAGGGTTTTATACAACAGCAAAGGGCATGTCCCCTGTGCTCAGGGCCTGATGGAGACAAGCAGCCACCCTGCTCTCAGGAGTCCCTGCAACCCTTCATTTCAGGGCAGGGCACAGAAAGGCTGCCAGAGACTATGGGGATATTTTAGGAGAAGGGAAAACCAAAGCAACTCCTGTAGTGGGAATTGAGGATGGAAACCCCTTATGATAGACAATTCATCTGATTTAGACTCTTAATTTGCAGAGGGAAATAATTGTACATGCAGGTTGGCTGTTTCATTGCCCAGGTCTACAAGGCTGCCTACAAAACAGGCCTGTGGGTAAGCCCAGACACGATGCTGCAGGTGCAACACCAGGCACAGCTTTTTCAAAATTATGCCCAAATGAAAACAGAAAGTGCCAAGAACATCATGGCAGTATCAACCCACACACACATAACTGCTAGGCACAGTTAAAGGTTTTAAACTATGATAGTTTAACTTCCAAGAAATTCATCACAGAAGTAATACAGAGGAAATCAGTGTAATAGGTAAGGGGTATATTCAGGTCCACCAAGTTTCTTTACATCGAGTGTTCATATAGTGCCATTCAGTAGGAAAGAGAAGGACAAAGGCACTCCCCTTAATATGCAACAGGCTAGAGCTGTAAAAGGTTTGGCTCATGCAAAGATAAATCTATAACCAAAATATGGGCTGTGGAGCTCCAGCTATCAGTCTTGGCAGAAGTGTCAGGTCTGTGACTGGCACAAGGGACAAGGGCTGGAAGGGAAAATGTGAACAGCATGGGGAGGGCAGGGCAGCCCCCCTCAGACTGTGCAGCAGGATGGGACTCTGCAGGAAGGTCTCAGCCCCAGCACGGACCCCACCACACACCAGGACCCCCTCTGCCCCATCAAGCACCATGCAGGTAGTCTGAGCTTAAAATACCTCTGTGAGCATCAACAATCCAACCAGATAGGAGATGATGGAGACCAGCAGGATTAGAGTCTCCCGGCGGTTCTTCTTGCGGAAGATGGTGGGGTACATGTCCACAAGAGCTGTAACCAGGCTCTCCACGCAGACAAACTGCAAAGAGCAGAGATCCCCTCTCTTGTCAGCCCATCCTTACCAGCTTCCCAGCCCCCTTGTCTCCCTCTCTGCCAAGCTGAAGCCTGTCTTGAAGAGACGGCAGCTTTTGTCTGGCAGGGAATTGCTCTGCACCTACACCTTTACCTGGCTGTCCAGTCCCAGCAAAACAACCATCAGGAAGAAGAAGCACGCCCAGAGTGGGGAGAAGGGCAGCATGACCACAGCCCGAGGGTAGGCGATGAATGCCAGGCCAGGCCCTGCAGGGAGAAGGGCTTTCAGAGCAGGCAGTGGCACAGCACAGCTGGTGCAGACCTGCCTGGGGCAGCCACTCAGCCAAGGCACAGCTTGCAGCCATGCAGCCTCTCACTCCTGTTATACCTGCACTGTGCGTGGAACTCAGACTGCTGAAGGGGTGGAGAAAAAGCAGGGAGGGAAGAAAGGGGACTGGCTGTATCAGTGTTGCAAGGACTGGGAGCCAGGGGAAGTCTCTGAGCCCAGGGAGCACAGCACAGACCTGGGCACGTGCCATGCAGTCACCTAGCCCCAACCCTTGCCCTCAGAGGCAGCTTACATTAACCTCAAACCATAGCTGTTGCATCTCAATATTCCATGAGTGTGCATTTGTTTCTCCTTGATTTTTGGAGGCAGAGAGCAAAGCTGCTCCCCAGAATGGGAACCTGCACCTGCAGCACTGTTCATCCCAAAGAGGGTACCCTGTAGGCATGTCCCCATCGCTGGGGGCTCAAGTGGCAACATCCCCACAGCCCCATCCCACACAGTCCCCACTCACCTGACTCCGCCACCTCGGCGATGGGCACGCCCTGCTCCTCTGCCATGAACCCCAGGATGGAGAAGATGGCGAAGCCAGCCACGAAACTGGTGCCACTGTTGAGGAAGCAGAGGGCCACGCAGTCCCTGGGAGAAGGGGGCAGAGCATCAGCCAGGTGGGGGCCAGGTATGACCCACACCCCATGGAAGCCCCCAGGGCAGCACCTGCTCTTCAGTCCCAGCCACTGTGCCCACAGCAGGCTGTCTCTCCCAGCACACTCTCAGCTCAGCACCAGGAGCTACAGGGAGATGGCCCAGGGTGGACAACACAGCAGAATTCCCCCAGGGGAAGGTCTCACCAAGGACAGCACAAAGATGCATTCCTCACCTGAGGTACTTGCTCATGAGATTGCCTGAATCTGAATGCCAGGGGTTTTTTTCTCTTTCTTTTTTTTTCCCCCTCTCTTTATCCCCTGTTCCCTCCTGAAGCAGAGTGTACCAGAGTTTATTTTTCTCTAAGAAGGGGACATGTTTTTTTTCTTTAATAGATTTCTCAGACCAGTTTTAATCCTCTTGGTTCTCAGCTCTACTACATATCTCCTGGTCTTTGCATTATGAGAAAAAGATAAACAGAGCCATCCAATTTATTTTCTCTGATCTATTCGCTTTTGTCTCTGTTTCATCTCATTCTCATCCATCTACTCTTTAAACTAAGCATCTCTTTACTATCCAATTCCTTTTCACGCTCCAGTCTCCCCAGTCCTCTTGTGACTGCAACCCTGGGGACAACAATAACATTTGCAGCATCATTCTGAGATATTCTGAACTGAACTGAATGTGCTCCTTCTGGCATTTCATGGCCTGCTCTGACTTGATTAAATGCTGCACTGCAAATCCAATGTGGTTTTCTGTATCAGTCTTTAGGTACCTAGCATTTTTGGGGTTTCCTGCTCCTCCTTGGATGTTAACTAGATCTATTGCTGGTCTGCAATCTTTTCTAGAGAGAAAGTGCGATTCAGCCAAAGCCCCTACATCTTGCAATTTCAGATTATTCCTTCCAAAGCACAGCTCTTTGCATTGCTGAGGACTGCACAGCACCTAACACCTTTGCTCTGCCTTTGCATTTCAGTTTCAGGAGAGACTGAAAGAGGCCAATGAATCTCCCAGCTGGAAGGGAGAGTCACACTCCACCAAGCCCAGCTAGCCCAGTGGGAAGCCATGCCAGAACCTTGTTTCTCCAGTTGCTATAGACTGCCTGCTGTCCACTCAAATTATAGTCTCAGTCATTTTATACAAATTCCCACTCGTTTCAAATAGTTCCTGTCCCTTCCTGGTGTTTCTTTCTCTTTCCCCTGAATGTATGGATGACATGTCAAACCCTCCTTGCAAAGTCATGGGCTGAAACGTGCTCTCCAGTCATGCAGTAAGTGAGAAGAGGTGTCATGGTAGAGAGGAGCATGCAGGAAATGGCCAGATAAAAGAGTTCTCTGCAGATTTGCACTTGAAAAAGAGTCAGGGAGCCCTGAAAAATTTCTTAACTGTCCCAGAAAACAAGAAATGATCTGTGCTGTTTGGTGCTTTCTTGGACCACTGCCATATGAACATTGGTTCCTCCTGCCTACATTCCTTCCTTTTCCAGGTCACTGAAAGTTACACCTGGCCTGGCATATCAGAGTGGGGCATCATGCTGCTGCCCCTCTGCCCCTTTATTAGCCTGGTTCTGTTTTCCTGTTCAAACCAGGTCTGCAGATCTCAGGACTAACGCATTAAAACTGAGTCCATGCCTGGGAACTGGCTGGTCAGAGGTTTGACACTAAAACTAGGAACAATTTTCCTAGAAAAGCCGAAGAGCATAAAGGGCCTGTGTGCAAACAGACACCCCTCCCCTTTCTACACCATCTCCCAGCTGCAGTTACTGAAGCCCTTTACAACTCTGCTGCTGAGCAGCCCCTCTCATTGTACCCATGCTACACATTAGACTGGAGATGCAAAGGGCTAATGTCCAAGGACAGCTAGCAGGCCAGAGACAGATCCATTATCTCTTCCTTTCCTACAGTTTTTTCTCTCAAAACTGAAGCTGGGAGACGGGACATGGAAAAGAAAAGAGTCCCAGCCCAACCCTGTTAGAGAGGCACCCCCGCAGCAGGAATCAGCTTCTCCTAAGGTGAAGAGAGAGAAAGATGCCAAGCAAGGATCATGTAAGCCAGTGGTCTGCCTGGACCTTCAATGGCAACAACCACAATTTTGAATTTAAAAGGTGAGGGGAGAATCCAGTGCCAGAAGCAACAGAATCAGTAGAGAAAGGATGGGAAGAAAGGAGAGCATGTCTACCTAGAGGTGGCCTCTTCCTCTCACACTACTCTTTTACCCCTGGGATGCCACTCTAGGTGCTGAATACACCTACAGCAAAATGAGTTTATTTTCACCTGACCACTTCAACTTGTCAGCCTGATTCTATTTGGCAACCTGTCCATTTCTGTTCATGCAGTCCAGCATGCAAGAAACAGAAGTCACATCTGCAGGCTTATATGTAGACCATAGGAACCCAGAACACTGACAACCGTGCAAGTCACTAGGTCCAAATGACCCAGGAAAGAACAATTCACAAGGTGAAAGGACTCCAGTCCAGAGCCATTTAAGATCTCAGAGCTCTGCCTCCCCTACTGCTACTCAAGCATCCATGTAATGGGGGAGGTTGTCATGTGGGCTGGGGTCACAAAGCTAGTGAAGAGGATCTAACTCAGCTGGGTGTGGAAGAGGGGATTTGTCATCCATGGCACAGACAGAAAAGTCCCTTGGGTAGGAAGCACAGAGAGCTGGATTTGGGCCAAAAACACATGAAAAGAGTTTTTCTACACCTTCAGTAGAGAGAGAAATCACGACACTTCAAAAGGCCAGTAGCCTCCAGTGGTTCACCAGCCTGTGTACACTGATGTTGGGGGGGGAAGGCTCTAGGCAGCAGAGTTACCTGTAGCAGTTGTTATGGTATTTGTTATAGCTGCCCAGAGCCGTCAGGCATCCCAGACAAATTGCATACGAAAAGAAGATCTGAGTGCCTGCATCCATCCAGACCTGCAAGGGAGATGCAAACAGAGGTGAGAAGACAAGGCCAGCACAGACACTGCCCAGATGTGACCAGGCAGAGCCCGGAGGCTGCTGTAAGCAGCAGAAAGGCCAGGGATTGCGAGGTCAGCAGCACCCAGCACTTAAACAAGCCTTCTCTAGAGGCAGGTTGTGTGGCAGGGATTACAGTGCTCAGTGAGGCACCCAGGGGGGCTAAGAGTGCCAAGGGGAAGGGGTGCATCAGGAGCCTTGTCAACCCACATCACGTGTAGCTGTTCATCACCACCTCTTTCTTTCTCTGACAAAACTGCAGAACCCTGCGATTCTCCAGAGCCTTCCAGCAGGGAGGGACTGGATAAACAGTTTGCATGAGAGCTGAATGGGACCTTGGTTTGGGTAAGCCTGGTCTCCCACTGGGAAATGGATACATACAGCTTCTGGTGGTGCCCTTCTCTCCAAAACCTAATGTAAAGGCTCCAAAACTCAAAGGAAAATTAACTGGGGAGGAGAAGAGCACTAGAAATAAACAGAGTTGTTTGCAAAAGACAGTGCCTAAAAGAGCACACAAAAACACTGTTATTCCCATGAGAGGCTTTGCTCTCACTGTCAATAACACATCCCACTGCTCCGAGGCTGACATTTGTCAATGCCAAATTTGATCTGAGAGCCGAGCTGTGTGCAGTCACCAGTGCAACCCCTGTCACTGCCTTCTGCAGGGAACAGCAACATCAGGAACCAACAGTGAGGAATGAAGCAATGACAGCGATTATTAAATAAACCTCTGTTTTCTAAGATCTTTTTTCCCAAGGGGTTTATAAAACAGAGATGAGACAATCATTCAACCACTGCTGAAGGGTAGCCACATTCTTGAGAGAAAAGATAAGCTAGTCAAGAAAGAAATGCAGAAGAAAAGTGTTACTGAGACAACTTTATAAGAAAAGTCTCCATTTGGCTGTACTCTCCTCTCCCAGCAGTGCCAGCAAGCTCTCAGATCAATGCCAGCCTTGCCCCAGAACCCCTCTGAGAAGACCAGGAGTTAATGGAAAGCATCACACTGGTTTTGATGGCTACAAATCACACTTGCACCAAGCCTCCATGTCCTGAGGCAATGGTCAGCTGGGCAGCACCTGCCCAGCCACCCCTGTTGCTCAGGCCACCCTTCCCAATGCATGGTTCTGACTTTCCTCTTCCATACTGGCCAAAGTGCAATCATGTGGTAAGAGGTTTTGTTTCCTATTTACCTCCTCTCCTTCCTGGGCTGATGAGCCTTATGAAGGCATGTTACAATCCCATTAGCTGTCATTTTACTGGAGCAAATTCTGGATTTTGCCCAAAGCACGGAACGAATCCTCTCCCCGCCCACTGATGCAAACTCCAGCAGGGCTGCCCATAGGGAGAGAAAGAGAAGCACTGCTAGTGCTAGATTTAGGGAAACTGCTCTCCCTGACTGTCTTGCAAGCAACTTGTCTAATGTTTGACCCCACAACCTCCACTTCAGTCCATGGAAACCCTGGACTTTGGGTTTCAGGTCAAACCGGGGTAAGATCAAATCTCTGATTTGTAGGATGGGAAGGGACAGGTGACGAGATGGGACTGGAACAGCTAACTCGAGGCACTCATAAGTCAAAAAAGTAACTGACCTCCGTATATTTTACTCTTTAGAGCTGATGAATGAGAAGGTGCATTTAGAGAGCTGAATATTGGTCAATTTTTTCATTTTAAAAATATTAGAAAAAGATCAAAACCCTTTTTAACATTGATTCCTGGAACACCACTGTGCTAGTGGGCAGTAAGGGCACAGCTTTCACTTTGCAGCTACCTTTTAGGCAAAGCAAGGCACTGAGGTGAGCTGAACCAGCTGACACCTTTGCATCAGTAATTTAAACATCTTTGCACAAACTGGGGTGGAATGTTTTGTTAGGTTTGCTTTTATTTTGCTGGTTATTGCTAGAGCATTGGTTTTTCATCAAATTCGAGCTCAAAACACACCCTCCCATGGGGTTTGCAGCTCTTGTAGTTTAATTTGTCAAGATAACAAGACTTATGCCATGAAACTGCCTACCCCATGCTTGTCATAACATTAGACCCAGTTGACAAGTTTCAACCAGATTTAACAGTTGTTAGAAACCTCAAGGATATCAACTACCTATGAATTTCACAACAGTTAGGGAACAAGAAAAAGACAGGAAATCAGGGTCCCCACTGAGCAGAAAGCTACAGGGAGGAAGACACAACCAGTGTTAAATATCAGACAAGTCACACAAACAAGAGACATGAGAAATATCTCTGGGGCAGGAAAAGAACTACTGCTTTACCAGCCATGGTAGAAGCCAAATATCAAGACACCAAGCTTCGTTAGCTCTGTGGCTTATGAAGTGGCTCATTTCTAAAATCCAGTGATAACCTTGACTGCGTAGCAGAGGGCTCTGTGGGCTCCCTATGTTGCTGCCTGCTTTGCCCAACACCACACCTGTGGGATGCACACTGGGCTCTGTGAGAATCCAGCCCCAAAGGCATAACTTCAGGGAACACAGGACCAGCCTTTATATATGCTCCCCTTTGAAGCAAGGCAGCCTGTGGCTGAAACTGTAAATAAAGTTAAGCTTGACTTGCAGAGCTTATGATACTACTTAGTCAGCATGACTGTGAGCATCAGTTCAGGCTGTGTTACACATTATTTCATGTTTTAAAAGGTTACTACAGCTCTTGGGCCAAAGGCCAAGACATGTTGATGACCTTCCCAGCCTCCTTGCAGTTCCCAAATGGTTTGGGGTTCAATGGACTGCAATGAGACTGATGCTATGGGTGCTCCTGAATCACTAGTGATGGAGTTGAGCAGCAGCAGCAAATCCCAGGACTGTAGGATCACTGGGGTCAGAATGGGGTGCAGCCTCCTCAAGCCTCTCACCAGAATCACCATTGCCCACCCAGTCCCATGGGCTCACGGGGGCTGCACATACCACTCACTTCAGCAAACAGCAGCCCAAACCTTCCCTCCCCAACCTGCTGCTTCTACTCATTTCTCTCCCTGCAGTGACTCAGAGAAATGATTTTTTTCAGCTGTTTCCAGATCACTCTGACTAAAGGGGTTCACTGGGGTCAGTCAGGGCTCTCTCTCCACTGCAGATAAAAGCATCCTGCTGTTCTCTGGTCACTGCTCCCAAAGAGACTGGTAAAGTTTATCCTCTTTGGATTGCACTGGCACATTGGCAGCATGGGTATTTTGATTTGATTGTTGTCTGCTGTTTTCTAAGCCATACACTTTATTTAATTCATAATTCAATTTTTTTTCAACATGATGTTTACTGCAGTTTGTAATAACCTCCTACTCTTGGGTTTTAGCCAAAACCTTTACACCTAAGCTGCAGTTATCCAATGTGGTTATGGCCGTCTCTTCATCCTTTAATTTTCTCAGCAATATTTACTTTATTAGATGTACTGGAATTTAACAGCCCCCAGTACTGAAACAGATCCTTCCTTTGGAAGATCTCAAAGCACTTACAACAGTAAGACCATTTTTGAGCAAAATGTTACCAAACCCCAGTGCATGCCATACATCAAGTACAGGTGCCATGCTGAGAAGCATCCTCATCAGGAGACAGAGATGATACAGCACCGGGTGGGGACATGCTGTGTGGAGAGTCACGCTCGGTGTAATGCAGAGCAGAGAGCAAAAACAACACGGATTTTGAGCTACAGTTCAGACAGCATTTCTATTGCTCACAACATCACAGCTCAAAAGTCAGCCCGTGGCACTGGCACAACCCACTGGCCACCCACTGCACCACACAAACACTTGAGCTCAGCCTTAAAAGGGGAAATTGTGATTCCTAAGGTTTCGCTGCACGTCTCCCAGAACACCATTTCCAGATGACTGCCTTTCCCCCTTCTCTCAGGACTGGCCCACAGGCCCCAGCCCAAAGATGCAGCCCACAGCCACAGCACAGCCCTGGAGCCCTGCTGCAGAGTGCACTGCCATGCTGCACAGTTCAGGGCTTCCCTCCTCCCCATTCACCCCAGGTGAGAGGAGGCAGGGAACAAGTCACTTCCATTTCTGGAAGGTGTTTTTGCTCCTTCTGCCCAGCCAACACCCAGCCAAACATCATGTTCCCAGTCTCAAGCCCCAGCTCTGCTTGGGAAATACATCCTTGGGCTCTTTGGGGTGGGAGACGGGGGCTTTGTTTCCCAGATAATCTCCCTGTGTCAGCACTCGAGGCCCCCATAATCCCCATCTGAGATCACTGACCTCATGTCACCCCCATACCTCAGGGCAACTGTGAACCCATAGGGACATTTTACAACCAGCAGGGCCCTCCCACCACTGGAGTTTCTTTAAACACCACAGGAAAACAAACAGGTTTCTTGTCCATCCCAAAAAACGCAGCTGCCTGCCCCAGGGAAGTGCGAAGGGGTGAGGAGTGCTCCGAGGGATGCTCTCTGCTGCCTGGGAAGCCAGGCTTTATGGTCCTCCCCGCCCTGCTGCTTGTGGGCAGACAGACAGACAGCTTTATTCCTTCCTGCTAGGTCAGCACTGAGCTCAGAGTCAGCAGGGCTGCGTGGCTGTGGCCAGACGGCCACCAGGGTCCCATGCTGGCAGGGCTGGGAAGAGCCATGGGAGGGGGAAGCCCTGGAAGGTAAATACAGCTGTGGTTCACCCCACATGGAGGCATTGTTCCAGCAAGGCGGATTCCAGCCCCAAGCCCCTTTGGCATTGCTGTGGGAGCTACAAGCTTTCCCTCCGTGCTGCCCAGTACCTTCCCTCTGTCCCCCAGGAGGAGTGGGAGCAGTGCCTGGTCTTGCAGACCCTTTGCCAGCGCATGAGGGTGCATGGTGGGAGCAAGAACACCATGCCAGGGCTGCCCTGCTGATGCACGTGTCCACACACAGGCACAGCAGGTCATTCCCAGCTCAAAAACAAATGCTCTGACCACCAGAAAGGGGAGGTGGGGGGCCGGCAACAGCACGAACCCTGCACACAGGGTCAAGTCAAAGGCCTGCTGGAAACACAATAAATAAGGGGAACAAATAATATTTAGCAGGCCCGTGGTTACTCTCCCCTCGCTGGGAAGAGGCAGCTCTTGCTGGCCATGGAGCAGCAGAAGGAAGGGGCTGAATCTGGAGAGGATCTGGGGCTCTGACCCTTTCCCCAGCTTGCCTACAGGGGCCCTTTGGTTAACTCAGCAGGTCACAGCCCTGCAAGATCCACACATCTCTCATGCTCCCTGTGGTGCCCTAAGAGGCTCATCCTCAGCACAACCTCGGCAGGAAGAGCTGCTCCAGTCCAAGCCATGAGCCACACATCAGCATTCTCTCAGACCCCCAAAAAACATGGAGGCATCTTTTTCTCTTGCCTCCCCTTCCCGTCATACCTGTTGGGAAGCAAAATCCCTGGGGGAATTCTGCAGGGGCAAACGCTGCCCCAAAAAGCCTCCATCAGGGGAATGGGTGAAAGAAGAAGAGAGGAATGTAGGGAAGGGTATTTGAAAAGCAATGAACACCTCTGGTGCTCTCCTACCCCTAGGACTGGGATACTGCCCCCAGCTTTGAGAGCCTTCAGCACATCTGGATGGATGGAAAATAGCTCATCACAGAAAGCTCTTTCTTTATATAAGGACTGGATAAAGTACAAGCACATACAGCAAGGTGGTGGATTTTCTGGAAATTTCAAGAGGAAAACAAGAGTGGGAGGTTTTGAGAAACATTTACTGCATTTCTAGTGACAGATATGCTCAGAGACTGCTGAGGTTAACTCCTTCTCCATTCTCACTCATTAAATCTAATGAAAATTAGCTAAAATCACTTGAGACTTGATCTGATTGAAAGGAAACTGACATTTCTTCTTCTTAAAGCAAACCCAAACACCCAGCTGGCACTTTCTGCATCAAGCCCATCAGTCAGCCCTCTCTTTAAATCCACCTGGATTTAAAAGGTGCCTGGCAGTGGTATGAAAGCATCAAGCAACAGAGAGTCTGCCAGTTCTGAGAAGAGCTCTTTCAGTGATAAGTTTCACACACTGCAACTTTATTCCTACTCTGAATTCCTTTCATTTCAGCTTCTCATTGTACATCCCTCTCCTTAATCACATATTTCCAGCATTTTCTACTGAAATAAACAATTGATACAATTGATAAAATTGATAACTGCAAAGGGTGGAGTGAACAAAGGTAGAAATGGTAGATGACCCCGAGACTGCCTTTTGATTAAAACACAACACACACTGTGAAATAAGTAGGAACCTTCTGGAGCACAGAAAATGCAATCAAGGTGGGGGAAAAACTTTGGATCCAGTTATGGTTGACACACTAACATTGTAATGTTAAGTACTATACCTAAAAAAAACAAACAATGGGGGTGTTTTTCTGGATTTTTTTTTGCTTGGGGGCATACAGTTCAAAATTGATGATCTCTTTGGTGGTTTTGCTGTTATCTGCTTGCATTTGAGCAGAACTGGACTTCATTATTCAAAACTTCTATTTGACAGTTTCTCTGCATAGTCTGATCTACCTGTCAAATGCAATTCATTTACCATTTTAATTGTAAGCATTTCATAGATTTAGAAAATGAAGGTGCAGGAAGATTTAGAGCCGCAGCCAGAAGAGACCACCATCAATCAGCTTGCTTGAGCTCTCATACGCAGGATTTCCCAGTTCTGTCCAAGGTCATTTGGCAGGTGAACAGCCTGATACTCTGACACTTAATCACATCTCAGCTGCTGCTGCTCCCCTGATAGAATCTGATAAATAATTCATCCCCTCTTCACCTAGTTCTTCATACACCTTAGAGGAGTTTTGATTTTGTCCCCTTGTATACAGTTTGCCCTTTGTTTAAACCTCCCCTTGAGATGCCTTACCATAAGGCTCAGATTGGAGAGGGTATTCTTAAATTTTTTTAATTTCCAGAATCCCTTCCTAGGCTCTAAAGAATCCTCCATTTTCCCAGGCAGTGCAGGATTGTGGGTGAACAATTACAGCTTGCTGGCCTTTGAGCACAAATCAATTATAATCAGTTTGGTCCCAAGGGGCTGGCAGGACTCACGATGTACTGCACAGGGACAGGGGGGCAGAGACATACACATGTGGGGCTTGGGGCAGTAATCCTTCCCTCTGTGATGGGAAAACAAAAGAGAAGCCTCAAGCCCTGCTACTCAGTTCAGTAGGATGGTTAAAGCTTGCTGGAGGAAGGCAACCACTGCTGCTGACTCCTACTTTTCCCACAGAGTGGAAGCATTCACTGGGGAATGATGGAGCTGGGGAGGAAGGAGCAAGTTTTCCTCCCCTGGTTCATCCAAGTTTTCCTCCTGCTCTGAAGGGTTACTCTGCTTTTCCACCAGCACATTAGCATTTTCCAGGCTGGAAGGGAACTGTGCTTCTAAAGCTCAGGCTATAATTGAAAAAGTTTGCCAGGACAGACCTAATGAGGACACAGCTAGTACCAACCATGCCACGCCTGAGGTGGTTTAATTCAGTCCCCTGGGAAACACAGCCATGGTAACAAGACATAAGGGAAGGAGAACCATTTGAAAATATTATTTCATTTCAGGAGCATTTTGCACCTCAGCAGCATGAATGGAGACACAAACACTGCAAACACAGGTCTGTCCTAACCCCCTTCCAAGCCTTGCTGCACCTACACACCGAGGGAGCCGCTGTCCTACCCACCTCCTGTCCAAGGCTAAACAACAGGGCAAGAGAGAAGTTAGCACTGTAAAACAGGCTTCTCAGCCCATGCTCAGGTGCAGCCCTGACCAGAGAACTACTTCCAGAAAGCTGAGCAGGAACTTTGAGTCCTTCCCATGACAAAAACCAAACTGCCTGGAGACAGAAACCAGACACTTGCATTTACCTCCCCAGATCAGAAGCTGTAAGTCAAATTGGCTCGCAGGGAGCCACGATGCACAGGCAGAGCCCAGGGATGCCCTGGAACCCCTGACACATTGCTGTACCTGCTCCATCCCCAGGGAAGAGACATCCTCTCTTCTCCATCAGGGAGGGCAGGATCAGCCAGAGTCGTACCTCCCCCAGCACTAATGTTCCAATTCACAAAATTAATAACCAAGGCAACACTGGTGCTAGACTAGAAAGAGTTAATAAGGTTACCAAGGGTTTTGCTGGCCTATTTTCCAGGCAGGCACCCTTTAATCTCCTTTGGAAACACCTTCACACAAAAGCTGGTACAGCAGCTCAGCTGGAGCCAGGATTTAACGTGGAAGAACTTGTCCCAGAGAGATTAAAAGCAGCAGTCGGGCGCTGACCCTCCTGTCAAACGGGCAGGAATTTCTCACCAGGGATGGGAAGGCAAGGAAGGCTGCCAGATCCTGGGGACTGCTGTGGCATGCCACAGCTCCCACCATCCATGCAATCAGCATGCTTCCCAAGGAGGCTGGAGCAAACACATCCGGAGCAGGGCTCATCCCCACAAGCTGCCAGCACAGTGCAAAGTGAACCCTGTGCACCGTCTGCCTCCACAGCAAAGAGCCTTCCCTAGAAAGGGGAGGAGGGGGCAGAGCACAACTGGCACCAACATGATGAAGGGTTAAATCCCACTGCCCAAACCCCTGAGTAAGTCAGGCTCAACTCAGACAGGAAAATATGGTAGCAGCACTGGAGGGCAAGAGAGCAGGGACTATCAGAATATGCACTGATATCACAGCCCTGCCCTATGGCCACAGAGGGGGAAAAGAGAAGTCAGAAGGAAGAAATTGGAAGAAAGAGAGTGGGAAAACAAAAAGGAGAGAGTGAAGGCAGCTACAGGAATCCATGCAAGCACAGCTCAGTCATTCAAGTCCCCCCTCCACCTTACCTGGGGGTCCCCTAGGCGACTGATGTCTGGATACAGGTAAAAGAGGATTCCCTGGGATGCCCCGGGTAGGGAGACTCCCCTGATCAGCAGAACAATCAGCATGATGTATGGGAATGTGGCTGTGAAATACACCACCTGGGAGGGGGATGAAGGGACAAGTGTGAGAGAGCAGCATGGGCCAGAGCACCCAGTGCCAGCTGGCAGCACTGCACTGACCCCTGGGCTGGGAGAGATGGGCAGGGGACACATCAGGCTGCTTCACCGAGCACCTTCCTGCCTCCTGCAGTAGGAAGAAATGCATTTTTTAATGAGTCCAAAAAAATTGTAACAATGCCATTTCTTGTCTGGAGCCAGAGAAAACCTTTCTAGTCCCAAGAGCAATCCACACCATGAGCCAGGCTGGAGTCAGAGTAGCTCAGCCATATATCTACACACATCAGAGAAGGGGCTGCCCCCAATATCCGTCTGCACATCCATACTCCAAATAGAGCCTGAGTCACGCACAGTCTCTTCTTCACAGCCAGGGTGAAGGGATGTGCAGATGTGAGATACACCCTGAAATGTGCTTGCCACCAAAGGACCACCAGGGACAGTGCTGGGCGTCCCCAACTCAGGGCTGGCACTGGCAGAGGGGTTGTTCCCATCTCTCCCCACTGCAATGACTCACAGCCACTGCCTCTGACTGACCCCTGTACAATTACCCAACAGGAGTATTTCAGGCAGAGCAGGGCAGCACGTCTCAAATTGCCACTAAGGATGTAGACCCAAACAGAACCTTTAACCTATGTCCTCTTGCTTTTTATGCCACTAGCCCCAGGAGCAATGCAGATATACTCAGCTAGGATTGAATTCCCTTTCTCTAGCAAAGGAGCCCTTGGGGGAAATCTGGAGACCGGTGTCAACTAATCCTTTCAGAGACTTCACCTCTGGTAAATGTAACACTCAGTTGGGGGATTACCAGGGGACCTTCAGGACCATTCAGGCTAATTGCTATAGCATGACACCATGACACCTCATTGCAGTTTGTGCTTCCCACACAAACTGATATCAAGGGCTCAGAAATTCAAATGATGTCATTAATCCCTTCTTATTGCTTCCGCACCTTCAAGAATTATTGACCACCTTGAAAAGAGGTTGTTCAGCCCATTGTATCATGCTAGGCCAAAAAAGAAATGTTGCCCTTTCAGGTTTTTCCTGTGTGGACGTGCTGGGTGAGGACTTACATCAGCATGCTTCACCTGAGCGCTACCCTACAGCTCTTTTCTCAGCCTTGGCAGTTTCACACTGGAGAGCTGAGGCTCATCTCTGGAGGAAGTGCAAAATATAATGACGTGAAATGATCCATTTATCACTCCTGCCCATCCATCCAGAATAAGTTGTTTCAAAATCCACCTAAAGCCCACCATCCCTTAGTGGAAGTTACAGGCTGCATCACAGCTATAGCAGTTTCTGCATTAGTGGAGGTCCTACTAAGAACAAGCATATGATTTCCCTGGACAATACGACCACTTTCACTCTGCCCCTGGGTAGTCCTTATGATCTGAGTGGTGATTCCAAAGGAGATTTTTTTCTGGATCCACTCCGTTTCACTCCATCTGAAAAAAGCAAAGTCCAAAGCTCCTCGCTGCAATGCGAGTCCTCCTCTCCAAGTCAGGCTACACACTCTTCAGTGATTTAGAAGGATTTGAGAGATATCCAATCCTTGAAAACCTACAATACTAGATTATTATCTCTGCCTGCAGCTCCAGGTTTTCTAGGCACTTCATGTGCCCTGTTCTATATATCACAGCAGTCTTGGGTAACATCGCAGAGGTCAGTGAAAAACACCTGCTGGGGCTCAGGATTGCCTGAGATGCCTGTGTGAGCAGATCCATCCCCATCCCTCTGAACCTGCATCCTGAAGGCTGAAGAAACCCAGGGAGAGCATCCTTCAACACAGGCAAACACCATCATTCCTTTCATTCTCAAATTTTCAAGGAGCCTCTGATTTAGAGCTCTTCAGTGACAGCTAATCAAATCGCCAGGTCCTGCGAGTTCAGTCATCATCGCTGTATTTACCGCACAATCAAAGTCTTCCTTCAGGAAATAACAGGTTGCAAGTCTAATCTTTCTCAGCCCATGAAAGCAAGATTAAAAACAAAAATCATAAAAACAACTCATTGACTTTGAACCCTAATGCCTGTTCTTCCAGGATGCCAGGTTGCACATTCTTGGCTGGATCTCTAAATAACATCAATTTTAGGAGTTCAGAATACAAACTGGTGGTTGTCTGGCACACTGGATTTGGATTTCACATTTTAGTAATGTCCTGTGTGCTTTACAGCTTGTGCAAACAAGTGTGTTAAGCTTTTCACTCAGCAGTCACTCACATCTCCACTGAGACCAGAGGCCTGAATCTGGAAAATGTTTTGCTGGATTAAGAGTGCCAAACATCTATCTAACAACAGGAACATCTGGATCCAATGAGATATTAGTCAGTGCTTGGATCAGACCCAATCTTTTTATTTCTTGGGCATTGCTAGCACTAACTACATCACTAGGAACCTTGCAGGGATCAGTGTGATTGTTCTGTCACATGCTGGTCAACAGCATGCAGGGTTTTATTTGAATCTGATCCACATGCCTCAGCAAAGTGGTTCCATCTGTGACAACCTCCTGCATCTGTAAGCGCTCCTTGGGGTTGGACAGGCCCTGTGCTGGAGGATGCAAACTGCTGCTGCTCTTCTGAGCAGTGTGGTTTCAGCTCATGTTGTTTGACCCTCCACAGGCAAATTCCCAGAAGGAAAGTGTCTCTCTTCCCCACTGGGGCTGTATTCTCACAGCCGTCATCTTAGTCAGATTATTAAGTTTGTGAACCTGTGAATGCTGTTGCTTCACTGAAAGAAGGTTTCTGTTTTCAAGATCTCACCATCACTACTACTTTTTGCTAAAATGCACTAGCATCTAACCTAGAACTTCTGTCTAAAATAGATCAAATTTGTACTTGGCACTTCCCACACAATGTTTGCTGTATCTAAGTATCATATTTGCTGTTATTAGAATGCCTCTGCTTTCTTCTACCAGGCCACCATGGCAAGCTGTTGCTCTTTTCTTCTAATTTTACTCCATGGAAACCAGAAAATATCATCTCTGCAAGATGCTTGATTTCCCTGTCATGTTTCATAACCCAGACCATTCTGGAAGCAGGAGAAACTGCTAATATCCATGCCATCAACTGGATGGAATCGAGTGCAGCTAAAATTTACACTCCATCACACATGATGTCTTGTTCAAGGTGTGCAGAGAAGGCACCATTTAGGAAACACACTGAACCTTTTCATTTTCATCTGTTCTTGCTGGCTCCAGACAAAGCTGGCTGGGAATGGGGTCAGGAGGCGGTAGCAGAAACTAAGTAATGGGGTCAGTGCAAATGACAGTGGCACACTTTGCAATGGAGGAAGCAGGGAATGGAGCTGGACATTCAGACAAATCCTTCTCAAAAGCATTTAAATATATAACTCCTTGATGACTAGTGTGGGGAACAAAAAAGGAGAGCTTTGTTGCTGGGGAATACGAGCAACCATATGAGGAGTTGGGACAAACAAAAAGAATAAAAGATGACCCCAGTGGTGATGAGGCAGAGAGGGCTTTGAAACCGTCAGAGTTACCTTTGTTTATATCTAATGAATTTGAAGGTTTTCCAGCTGCACTTGCCAGCAGAGGCAAAAACATGCTGCTTGCTCACACTGTGGTGAGAGAGAAGTGAACATGCACCACCCCATACACAGGAAGACTGCAGAATCTCCTGGGCCTGTGGATGGAGAGTGACCAGAAGGGTATATACTTCTTGAAAGTTAATGGCCTGAGATGCCTCAGTGCTCTCCTGCTTTCCTACCCAAAACACAGATCCTGGCTCACACTCCTGCTGCAAGTTGAGCCCTGCAGGCTCCTGCCAGCTAATGAAGATGAGGGTTCCCAGGGGATCTCTAGGACCTCTCTGAACCTATAAAAGGTGAGTAGAACAAGCCCTCCAGCTGCAATCAAGGGAAGAAGCTTGACCTGAACCAAGGACTCACCTTGCCCGTGGACTTGACCCCTTTCCAAATACAGAAGTAACAGATGATCCACGCCAGCAAGAGACACAGAGCCAGTTCCCAGCGGAGACCACCCAGGTGCTGGATGCCATCAGAGATCTTTAGCACTCGTCTCCTGCATTGAGGGGAAGCAAAGGAACACCCAAGTGCCACTGATGCTGGCCACTAGCATTTCCAACACATCCCTGGCTCTCAGTGCCTGATGGCTCTGGGAGGAAGGGCTGTCTTACTAACAAGGTTCAGGTCTGAGCTGCAAACCTCAGAAGAATCAAGCAATGCTCTCCCTGAAAAATACTGTCAGCCCAGAAGATCACGCATGGACACTTGCTTCTGCACTCACTCCAGGGCTGACCTGCTGGATCTGACTCTTGTCCTGTGCTCTCCCAGCCTTCATCTGTCTTGTCCTGTGTGGTCAGAGCTGTTTCTCTGCAAGATCTTACAGCACCTTGAACACACAAGCTCTGCCCAGGCCTTTTACATGCACATTACAAAGTTCACCTACATTTCTGACATGCATCAAACCCCAAAGTGAAGGATACACTGCACTTATCATGCAGAACCCATCAGGACCACTCAAGAAGCACTGATGTCCCACCCCTTCTCCACAGCACACATCTTCTGTCTTTAAAAGCAGCTACCTCAGGACAGAGCAGCACAACGTCCCATTCTGAGGCTAAAAATCCTAAGGTGTCACAACCAAGACCACCACAATCCCCAATGCACAGTCAGAAGAGGCCACTTTGAGCATCCTCTTTCAACCAGTGCAGAAATGAGACCCTGGGCTGGACAGACCTTGGTTCAGATAAGGTCAGACAGTAGCAGCTTTCCATGTCATGCATATGTCAAATCTTCCTCACCACTTACAAAAGTAAGGACTCACCCTCCTGCACCACACAGATAGATCTGAGTGGGAAACACCATGGTGTAGTCCTGAAACCCCAATCCTGAGACAGACAGAGGGACATGCTCTACCTTGGAACCCGACAGCAATACTACGACAGACAATGATTATCCCAAAAGAGAGGTCATGCTGTTGGAGAACCACAGCCAAATATACTGTTGCCCCTCCTGTCCCACAGCCTTGTGGCAAATTGAGAGGATGAGAGGGGTTGGAAAAAGAAAAAAAAAAAATCCCACTGCTCTCCAAGATACATTTCGTCACATTGCTCTTTGTCTGCTTCTGAGGACGTGGACCATGTAACCAGTGGGCAAAGGGTGCCAGTGGACCATAACTAACTGGGCACTGTACTGCAGCCAAAAGAGGCCTCTGGAGCCTATCAGCCCTCTCACAGGTCAGAGCTTCTTGAAGAAGCCTCCTATCTTCCTGCCCAGGGAGGGCAGGAACAGATGCTGTCAGGAGCAGTGGACAGTGGAAATTTCCAATCCTGTGTGCTTATTCCCCAGTAACACAGGGATGGTCTCAGCAGTGATGGAAACATCAACTTTTCCAGCATCCAGCCTTGGGAAAAGTAGCCTAAAGCAGGACACTATCTAAACCACACATGTGCAGCAGGCAGCGGGGAGAGCACAGGCTCAGGGAGCATGCAGGAGACAAAGAAAATCTGAAAACTTTAAGAAGAGCATGCCTGTGCTGAGCCGAGGATGCTCTGGAGGTACCATGTGCTTGCCCCATGCACTGACAGCACCCAGCAGCACTGCTGAGGGCGGCAAGGATAGAGCCCTCAATCCTTCTGAACACACTAGTAAAATGGGCAGTGGTGGCAGGGGGGTGACTGTCACAGTCTAGAACACAGAGCACAGTGTCATCTGGGCCTGCTCTCCCAGGGGATGCTGAGGACCATCAGGGATCCCAAACTACAGCAGGTCTATATAAAAAAGCTACTCTGTACCTCAGGGTAACTAACACAAGGGGAGAAAACAATGAAAATTTGGGACCATATTTCAATGTAAAGAGAGCTGACCCTAACAATTCTTTTTGATTTTGGTGAGTTTCTCTTCTCAGGACAGCTTGCATATTAGTCACTTTATAGCGAAAATATTGCTTCTTTTTCTATTTTTAAGATGAGATAACCCACATACAAAAGTCACCACCCACCATGGCGGAACTTGCTGAGAACATGAACATCACACAGCAGCATGGCTTCAAAGGAAAGAGGGCAGAGACCAGGGAGGCCAAAAGGTCCAGAGGGACAGGAATACAGCATCAGAGAAGGACAAAGTCAGATGGCTCTGAGGCACAGCTCCAGATAAGCACCACGAGCCCAGCAAGGCTACCCTTGACTGACAGTGCTGCCTCTGAGAGCCTTCACTCTGACCTGTCCAGCTTCCCCTCCTGTGTCCTCCTCTGGCAAGGACGGGCTTATTAGGATGTGCCACTGCAGCGTTTGCCCCCTGCCCAGGGAAAATATGACTGAGAGGAAAGGGGTGTACAGGCCTGTCCTTTACTTACTCCCAGAACTCGATGACAGGGGAGGTGGCATTTTCGCTGGTCACGTTGAATGTTGAGTTTGCCTTGTGGAGCTCCATGCAATTCCCTGCAGGAAAGGCCCAGGGAGAGAGGGAGTGTGAGCAGCAGTGCCTGGAGTACCAGAGGATCTGAAAAATCCCTCCCTTTCCATCCACAGTGCTGACAGTGATTGACATGGACTCTGGGACGAATTTTGTATAGTCCCGAAAGGTGCACAAAGCAAGACCACTCCAGGGAAAGGCTGGCAAGAAATCTAAGACACTGAAGATAATTGCATTCAATTTTTCCTTCCAGTGGGCATTGCCCTGGCCAGCACTAGGTGTGTGGCTAACACACAGAACAGGATGAGTGGAAGGTGCCAAGAAGGAAGGTGCTCCTGGTGGCTGGAAGCCAGAGCAGCAGCCCCCACGGAGGTCCCCACTGCACAGCACTGACCAGGTGCTGCAAATGGCTGGGCACCTGCAAGTGGGGCTCTCCAGCAAACACCCAAAACAACTGAGCCTCTTCCCCAAGAGTGCCAGCAGCACTGCAGTGCCCCAGCACCCCTCACCCCTATGTCCCACCCACACAGGGGCAAGACTCTCTCCTGAGGTTTGGCTCTGGGCAGCAGCAGGTTTCCCTCAGCCAGGATGCAGTGGAGGACTGGGAGGGGGCTCCACACCCACCTGTGTTCCACTCGTGGTCACAGCTGCCCCAGGGGAGGTCGATGGTGAACGAACTGAAGAGATAAAACAAGGCCCAGGCCAGGACAATGATGTAGTAGAAGTTCAGCAGTACGACGATGACCTGTGAGGCGTAGCCAATTCCTGCAGAAAGCGAGCCCCGAAGGCAGGTGACCCACACACAGAGGACAGGAACAGGACTCCCTCTGGGAGGTGCTCACCCCAAGTTTGCATTGCTGCTCTGCATTCTGAGCACACTGCTGGATGAGTGCCAGTGGGGCAGCCACCAGAGCCATCATCAACTGAGACTTTCAGAGAAATCTGAGAGGCTGGATGACTGTGTTGAAACAGTGCTAGAAATGGAGGATCTGACTGCTAACAATTCATTAAGAGAGCTGACACCTTTCACCACTAAGGTTTTAAGCCATCTGCAAACTCAGGAAAATGACATATGAAATAAATGAAATTGACTTTAAACAACAGCAGTGCATTTCATGTTTCTCAAAACCACCAGAACCATTTTCCCCATTTAGCTCTTGGAGGACAACCTTGATTTGTCACAAAGCTCCTGGCCAGAGCTGTGACCATGAAGAAGGAACCTGGGATGCAACGTAGTGATGGGAACTGTTTGGTGGAAAAGGTGGTCAATTTTTCCAGCAATCATTCTGGAAAGGGTGCAGCTGGTGGCCCTCCAAGGCTGGGGAGCAGGGGTGGGCAGTGGATGTGTGGAGGCATGTAATGATCCAGGCTGGGCAGAGACATCACTGATCATCACCTCCAGGGTCCCAGAGCCTCCCCACCTCGCCATGCCCTCCCAGGCTCACCCCACTCACCTTCAAAGAGGGGGCAGATCCTGCGCCAGGCCGTCACCCCTCCCTGACTGGTGTACTGTCCCAGCGCTGTCTCCAGGAAGAAGACTGGAATCCCACAGGTGAAGAGAAAGATGAGGTAGGGGATGAAGAAGGCACCTGGCAAATTCAAGCAGCAGATAGAAAAATAAGCCCCATGGGGTGACTGGGGTCTGGCTGTCTCCAAACTCTCACCAGGCAGGTTTCTCCTGGGTGGGACAGCCTGGGAGCGATGGGGGGCTGTGGGCACAAGATCATGGAAGGGATGTCAGGAAAATGAGATTTTCCTCACATTTCATCTCTGGGAGTGAGGTGATTGCATGAGAAACTCAAGGTTTGCAAAGATGCAGAGGAAATTAAAGTTTCTAGGCCTGATTTTTGTATAAAAAAGAAACAAGTTATTGATAACTGTATAGAAATACAGAAGAACACCCTGTTGTAAAGACATTGAGACTTTTAATAAGTTGGTGACTCATTTCACATTGACTATTCTGAATAAGCTGACAAATCCATGGATGACAATGCCAAAGCACAGAGCAGGGCACAGAGAGACTGGCATCTTTACCCAGTCTGTGGGTTTGCTCAGTCTTTGCTCACAGAAAAGCAGCAGGCATGCAAACAAAAAGCAAGTAGTGCTGGAAAGTATGTACCTCATGCCAGGCTGTCCTCCTGTTCAAGCCCTGTCATGAAATAGGCAGGGAGAGATAAAATGTACTAGGCTTTTGATTACCCCTAATGTTAAATGCAGCAATGGCCTTTACCTCACAGAGAACAGGAGACAGCCCTGCAAGGTGGTCCATGCTCCTGCTGCATCATGTGCCACTGAGGCTGCCCAAGCCCTGCTGCAAAGGCAGGGGCATGGGTCAGGGAAGGGGTAAACCCAAACAGAGAGCAGCAGCTTGGCTGTGATGGGCTCAAAGGGGTGTGCATGGTCAGAGGTGGCAACCCATCCAGGCACTAACTAGTTTTCCTGCACAGGTCCTTGCTCTGCCAGTGAGATGCTTACTGTCTTTGGGCTCAGGTCAGTGGGGGTGTATGGGAAATAACAACCCCAGTGCACAAGTAAACTCCAAACCCAAGAGATTTCACTAAGAAGCTTAGCTGGCATGCAGGGGCAGGAAGAGAGAAGGGAGACTTGAGGGTCTGGTCAGGATTCCCACCCTGCACTAAGCCCAGCCATGTACAGAGCTACAGCCCTGCCCCTTTTGTAAAAGAAATGCATGAACAAAATAGACAGGGAGGGCATCTTGGCAGCTCCCTGTGGACAAACAGAAGCTGAAGGGGTGCTGGGTTAGCAGTTGGACCCCATGATCTTATAGGTCATTTCCAACCTTAATGGCTCTATGATACCCAGAGCTGCAAGGAACAACTGTCCACATGCTGTCCCTCTACCAGTAAACAGCAATTGGCGAGGGCAAATGGCAAGGGAAATGGTTGTTTCAACACCATCTTCTTGACTCCCAGGCTGTATGAAATCATATCATCATAGAAGTTGAGTCTATTTCCAGAGACATTGCTCTCATTAAAAAGTTTGCATTTAACCAAACTGCACCCAGGGGATCCCAGGAGAGATCTCTGAGGTGGCAGATCAAGCTTTCCAGCCCAGGTTTCCCTTATTTGCAACCTGCAATCTGGCCTGATCCCTTCCTCAGCACCTCTGGCTGTCTTAGGTTTTGGACAGGTTTCAGGCTTTGAAAGTCTAACTGGAGGGTCCTGATACGTGGGCTGTGAAGTAACACAGAATTATGGTGGAGAGAAGGAAGGATTTGCAGAGACATGTTTGGGCCAAGGTCTATGATCTCCCCACTCTGCTCACACGCCGGGTGGGGGAACACCAGGGTGGGATGGCCCCAGCACCAGCCCCTGTGCCCACCCCATCTCATTTCAGCTGGCAGAGGGCTGCTGCAAGGAGGAACAGTTGAGGAGAGGCACCCAGCAGATCCACCCTGCACAGTGACCCTAATGAGGGGGTGACAGGGGGAGCAGCAGTGCAGGCAGGGGTCCATCAGCATGCCCAAGCAGCCCCCCAGCATTGGGCTGACATCCCACCAGTCCAGCCCCATCCTCCCTCCCTGAGACTGAACCCTGATGAGAGCAAAACGGGAAATGCTGCCACACGTGTCCTCCCCAGCCCCCTCCCCATTTGCAGGGATGGCAGCAGTGGTGGGCCTTGGGACTGGTGGGTTTGGGGAGCACTGGGGTGGGGGATGTGGTGCCGGCAGCCACACCACCAGACAGGCTTCCCTGGTATTTCCCAATCAGTGGGGCCAGCCTGCACAGGGAGGGCCTGACCCCACCACAGGAGGCAAAAGCAAGAGCAAACAACAGCAAAAAGAACAATTTTTTGCTCTTCTTTGTTTTCCTTCCACTATATAGGGCCTTAGTATCAGGAACTGAGCACTAAATATGTAAGGGACTACTCTTTCTTTGTTATGTGAAAATACCCCTAAAGGAAAGAAAAGTGACTGGCTCTTTGCATAACTCAGATTTTGCAGATACCTTTTTTCATGAAAAGGCTCATATTTAGGCAAGGAAAGCAAGAGCTGAGAGCAGTTATCACCACTGCCTACACACAGTTCAGCGTGGAGAGAAAGAGTCATCCAGCTGGGCAGATGAATGGTAGTGCTGGCACAAGAGCTAATGGCTGTAGGCTGGCCATGATGGATCTGGGGCTGCAAGTTAAATAAAGCCCATGCACCTTTATCAAAGAATGAGAGAAGCAAGTGCCTGGACCAGATTTCTCAAAGAAGTAAAGGGCAAAACCTCTGGCAGCTTTTAAAATTAAACTTGAGGCACTACAAGGCGCTGCTTGGGGTAGGCTGGGTTCCATGAGGCAGGAGGGAGCCTTGAGTCCTGTGCAGCCTTGTCACACTTCTCTGCCCCAGGAGAAGGCTTTCCTCACTGCACAAGAGTCACATGCCCCATCCTTGCTTTAACCTCATGGAAAGGGTACCAGAGATGTAAAATCTGCCTGAGACTTCAAACTCTTCATAACTTTTGCTGCTTCACAAGGCTTTGCTTCAGGCCCATTTCTCAAGGGAAAAAAGGCTGAGAAACCCCTTTGTGTCTTGCCTCTGCTGTCCAACCACACACGCCAGCTCCTCTTTCCCCAGAGCTCTCCCTGCACTCTCCCCAGCACCCAGGGCAATGGATGCCAGGCCAGGATTCCAGGTCCTGCTCCCATTGATGGAATAGTACCCAGGATGGGTGCTGCAGCAGGAGCAGACACAGCTCAGCAAGCAGCCAAGAAACATTTCCCGTAGCAAAAGAAAACACGGAAAACTCTCCTTTTTCAACAGGGAAAGAAAGTGCCTGACCACCTGGCGAAAAGAAACAAGCACTGAGCAAAGCATGGCGTGAAAGCAGCTAAACAGCATTTAATCCTCTTTTATGCCACTGGGATGAAAGCAGTTTAGTGAGGCCCATGAGACTATCCCAAGCTCAAGCCAGGGGATTTCAGCCCCAGGTCCCCAGTGCTCACTCCCTGCCAGCTCCCAGCCAGGCGCTGTTTCCCCTCTCCCCTGCCCTTCCGGAGGGCCCAATTAGTAATTAATCACCAGACAGGGAGAGCAGCTCCCTCTCTATATATTTACCAAGCCAAATTTGAGAGGGAAGGGTTTCAGTTTTTTAAACCATTTTCTCCCATAAAAGGCAGCCACAAACTAAAAGCATGCACAAAGACCTGCCAAAGCCCACAGCTCACCTGCAAAGTGATCCCAGCTCCACTGCCAAGCTGCAGTAGAGCCTGGCATGGTTGGGGATCAGCCACTGGGCACTGCAGAGCATGGTCTGAGCAGCATCACTGTGCTGGCAGCTGTGGGCCAGCAGCAGTGCCCTGCTCCCTGCCTCTGCATCAGGTACATCCACCTGCACCACTCAGCTCTGCTGTGGGGAGCAGAGGCAGAGAACCCTTCTCAGCTCTGACAGATGCCAGTGGGGTACCATGGGATGCAGAAGGCATGTAATATTTCTACAAGGTAGGGAAAACCCCTTCACTCCACCCTGTCCCTGCCACCTGGCTCCAGCACCTCAGGGACACCCCTCCATGGACACACACACACATAGTGGCCAAGAGCTCCTTGGAGTCTCCCAAGCCTCCTGGAAATGCTGCAGCTCCTCATAGTTCCTGCAAAGACATCAGTGCCCTGTGGCCCCCTGCGCTGCTTCCTGCTCTGCCACCAGGACCCACCATCTGATCTGCACAGGGTGCCTGGTGCCCCTCAAGGAAGCAGTGCCTGTTCAGAGAGCCAAGCCCCTTCCCTGCTCTTCCTGCCTACCTCTGCAGATAGCCACCCACCTCACCAGCAGGACCATTGCTCCACACACCTCAGAGGAGCACAGCTACAGCCATCAGAAACCCTGGAATATTGCTGCCCAGTTATCCATGGCCCACAGGGTCAAGGCAGCCTCTGTTTGGGGCCCAGATGGTGGCACAATGCTGGTAGGTTGGCATCCTCTCTTCAGATTCATGACTTGGGCACTGCTGAGAAATTGCTGCCAGCAGGGGCCAGACATGGATGCCACAGGAGGGACCATGGAGGGATGCTGGGACCAGACACCCCTTGGGCTGGCCGGAGCCAGGGCTGGACTTACCTCCACCATTCTTGTAGCAGAGGTAGGGGAAGCGCCAGACATTTCCCAAGCCGATAATCTCCCCAGCCACAGACAAGACGTACTCCAGCTTGTTGTTCCACTGACCACGCTCCAGGGTCTGGTCCTCCTCCTCTTCTTCCTCCTTCTCCTTTTCCATGCCAGGGTGTGCGGGCAACATTTCACCATTGCTGACGGCGCCGGGGACTCTGTAATCCATCCCACCTTCAGAAGGAGTTTCCTTCATTACATACAGTACAAGCCATGCAATGAGGCAGAAATCTGGGCTATGGGCAAGGACATGCACATATACACTTGTCAAACTGTTCCTCTCTTGCTCCTCCTACAGATTCCTGCTGGCACAAGGTGCTAAGGGCATATGTACACTTTCATTACCGGAGCTCCCACCATGGCAGGAACAGGGAACAGACTTAGGGCTGGAAGGGGATGACAGCAGGAAAAGTACTTGACAAAGTATTTTATAAGGGTTTCTCTTCTCTCCTGTTGTTGCTTACCAAGGTCTGGTTTTACAGACCGTGCAATGAAAGCCACAAAACACACAGAAGTCTTAGACGCAGGACGTAGATGAACTGAAATAACACAGAAAGAAGTTTCTCCTTTCAGTAGTGGCAACTATTGCTGACAACCAATGAGGCTGTGTGAAAAGGTGATTTTCAGAATGGTGCTATCCTTCTAATAGAGGAAGAGAAAAGGTGCAGAAGTCAGGACCATCTGGGATCTCACCTCACCTGTCTGCCCCTCCAAACATCTGCCCATTGCCTGCCAAGGCTCCCCACAGTACTGCTCTCAGAAACCTTTGGCACCATCTCTAAAGAGACCTGTGCTAAGAGAAGATCTGCAGAGAGTAGGTGGGCACCACTCCTGCTGTCCCACCTTCCCCTGAAAACCTCCAAGAGGATGCCTGTCCTCCCAGGAGAGCCAGGGCACAGCATATGTAACTGCTGATGTACAGCTGGTGCCTCAGGTCACAGGTTTGGGCAGCACCGGCTCTGCTGCAGCCATTCAGCAGGATCAGGAGATGTCTGAGCCTGTTCCTTCCAGGCAGGATGCCCCGCTGGCCGCCGGGTCCCACGGGACAAAGGGTGAGGATTGTGGTTCCTTACCCATGCCCAGTGTCAAAGCTGGGATTGCTGAGGACCTTGTGCCAAGGAGGGCACCTTCCCCCGCACAGTGCCAGCCCTGGACCCTGCTCCTGCCCTGCAGAGGCAGCTCCCCCAGCCCCAGCCATTCATCCCCGCCAGCAACAACCTCGCCAGGAGAGCAGGCAAAGGCACTGGCAGCAAATGACATTCTCCTCCATCCGGGGAGAATTAAAATAGGGCAAAGCAGCACTTACAACCCTCTCCGTAGTTCCCTCTAAAACACTTGGGGAATACTAAGAGGGGCAAGCAACACTGGCAAGCGTTTGACAGCGGCCGCAAGGAAGGACTGGGAGGACCCCTCTGCGCTAGAAAATTATTAAACAGGCAGAAAATGCTCGGTGACCTCTCACCCCCGGCAGCCCCGGGAGGGTGCGGGGCGCAGGGGGAGCGGGGCAGAAGGAGACGGGGGCAGGCAGAGGTGTTACCTTGCGGACGGCGCTGTCGGGGCGCGGGCCGACGGCGGAGGCGAGGGCAGGACCGAAAGGTGCTGGCTATTTAAAGTGTGGAAAGAAAAAAATTCAGCCGTGGTGTAATCCTAGACTTCGCCCAACCCACATTCCTTCCCCCACCCCCCAGGGCTGGACAAAAACCTACACATGACTGATTTCATGGCCAGTGCAAAGGGGCTCGTTCCCCCCGCCTGCCAGAAGGGCTCTGGCCGCCCCGTCGGTGCGCTCCGTCCGGGCCGGGCACTGCGGGGATCCCGCTCTCCATCCTGCATCCTCCTCCTGCCCGACACTGCCCCTGCACACAGGGCAGACCACCACACAGGTGCTTCCACAGCACTGCCCGAAGGAGTCGAAGCCCCGAGACCTGCTGGGAAGAGGTAAGAGATGAAACACAAATTCACGGTGAATTCTCATCACGGGGTCTTTCCTTGGCAGGGAGGTCACGGGCACAGGGCAAGGTCCTGCATCGCAGCCCGACACGCAGTTCCCAGGGCTGTGCTGTGGCCAGGAGAAGTGGCAGGCGGCAAAGCTGGAAATAAACTCAGCTAAACTCTCTGCTGCTTCTTACTCAGGGCCCAAAACAGCCTCATTCAGAAACTTTGGCAGGTTGCAAACTCTCTCCCCTCACACCCAGGGATCTCTGCCACTGGTCTTTCCCGGGAGCAGCACTGCCTCCTCCCAGGACATCACTCCAGAAGCTGCAATGGGCATGGACAAGCAGGCAGTGGATGAAAGATCATGCAGCAGGGAGACAGCCAGCCCCAGCTGTGCACAGCCAGCACTGGGCTGCAAAATGCACTGTGGCTGCTCCGGAGGGAGCTCTGGGGGTGGCAGCAGGTAGTTACCCGATGATGGCATTAGCTCCGTGCTTTGAGGCCATAAAAGAGGCAAACTGAACAGGATATTGTGCATGGTAGATATGTTACAGCTGTGATGGTCCAAGGATGTAAATGGGGCAAGGATTTAAAAGAGAGAACAGGGGGGAAAAGGATAGTGGTTTTGGGTTCAGTGTTCTTGCATCGAGTGCATAAAGCCTGTGTACATGCAGTCTGAAAAGACAGTAGGAGAACAACAGGAATGGACCAGCAAACACTGTGGTGTCACCACATTAATCTATGGTGTACCCACACAGCAACAGACTTGCCACAGAAGAAATGGGGAAATGGAAGAGGGACAGGCAAAGGTAAGGAATTAATTCAACCATGGGCTGATCAAATACGCAATGACTCCTCTTTTTGGGAACAGATGCCTTGGATGAAAACGGGGTGACAACAGAGGTCTAGGAAAAGGGAAAATACAGAGAAGATGAATTAATTGTTCACTGCATCACACAGTGTAACAATTAATGTCATTCGATGAAAAATTCAGATTTAAAGCAAAATTAAATACTTCTTCCCACTGTGCATAATTAATTTAACACAATACCTGTGGCCATTACCACGGAATATCCTTTAGAAAGGAACTAGGCCAATTCACACAGAGCTGCTCCTCTTCTACAGTGATTAAACAGGATGGTTCAACTAAAACAGCTCCAGTCCTCAAACTTGTGATCTTGAAAACTAGGGAAGATGTTCCAGAGGAGGAATTACATGATACAGTGAGAAACAGAGAATATCCCTGTGCAGAAACCACCACACGGTGAATAGTGTAGCTGTTAGAAAGTTTGGGTAAGAATGTAGAAATTAAAAACCACAGCAAAGACAAATAATATTTTGCCTTGTGCAACAGGTTGGTATAAGGAATGAGGAGAAGGATTAAGGAAACATTTCTGGAGAGTCTCAAAACTATTGTGTTGATCAGCATCACTGCATGAATATCCCTGGGTAAGCACAATTACTACAGCATACAGAGAACAATAATCTTATCAACGAGGTTACAAGCTAATTGGCAAGAACTAATAGACTATGATAGGAAAATGTGCAATCAATTACAAACTATTTGACTTCCACCCAGTGAGATAAGACTGTGCTGAACACAACAATGACTTGAAAATGAAAACAAATGTTTGGTGTAAACATAAGCAGCATGGGGAAATATTAAATCTACAAGTGCAAAAGCAAGCTGGAAAATCCTGAGGAAAGCATTTTTAAAGTAAAACATCACTTTACACATCTTCTGGAGTAAAATAAGCAAAAGTCCATATGGTTTTGGGAGATGTTACTTGAGAGATGCAAAAAAAAAATCTTCTTACAGAAGGTAGGAAAAGAAAAGAAACAACAAATACTACAAAGGATCAGTTAAGACTACAGGAAAAAAAAGATATTTTCAATACATATTTTTGAAACATCAGAAGGCAAAGAAACTGAGAGGGACTTTAATCAACCCATCAGGGGCAATAAAAAAATCTAAAGGGAAAAATGCAAAGGGTGAAATCTCAGTGTCTAAGATTTTGAGACTGTAACTATATCGGAGGCAAGTGGAAGAATGGGAACAGGCAGAAACAAAGCAGAAACAGAGCTGCAAGAAACAAAGGAGAGAAATGGAAGAATGTGATTCTATAAATAAAGAAGAAACAAGCCTAGATAACTTCATCCATAGATCTACCAAGATAATGCCATTTCAATATACTTGGATAGATACACACACATTTATATGAATAAGGAGAACACCACGGAAGAGCTTTTGTTGCAGAGTGTGCCACCTGGAATTGTACAGGCTGAACCTCCCTGGGGAGCTGCAGAGCACCTTCCTCCCAGTGCTACAAGTGCCTGCAAGTGGCAGCCCTGGTGCTGTGCCTGTCCCACCTGTGTTGTTCTCATGCCACCCACCCAGGATGGCACTGGGGGGTTATTTTGGTTATTTTGTGGGTGGCCTCCCCTGAAAGAGGTGTGAAATGAGAGGCTGTCTATTCAGTAACCCACTCAGAGCACAGGGCTGACAATGACACCAGCCAGAGCAGCCACACTCCTCCCAGCCCCATCCCAGGCACTCAGCTGTCAGCCACTGTTTACTAGGACAGCCCACGCTGGAGTGATGCCTCCTGGAGCAGGTTCTGAAGCAGCCTCCAGGTCCAGGCAGGCTGCCAAGGGGGCAGAGCAGCACTATGCTGGTACATGGGGCATGAGTGAGGCACAGCTGGCTTAGCCACTTCTCCCTGACACCCACTTTTGGAGGAGAGCAACAACACTGGACTGGGGAAGGTAACTGTCATTGTGCCTCACACCTCAACCAGGACATGGGCTGGGAGATTCTCAGGCTAAAGGCTATTGATTTATATGACATTTTCCTAATATCTTTATCTTACAACACTTGTCAAGATTTCTGTCTTCAGCTTGATCCCAGTCTTCCACCAGCAGCTGAGGCTGTGCTCCTGGGGAAATGCTTACAGCCCAAACAAAGCAAACCTGGAATAATCTTCCCCTAGAGATGAGGTACTTTGACATTCTCTAGGTCAGATGTGGATAAGAACTGGCCCCAGCCCATCCCATTGTACACAGCCCATGCATAGGTTTGCTGGCCCTGCATGCTCTGGTAGGAACCACAGAACTACTCCTAGGTCTAGTCTTGCTTCATGTCTGTGTCCAGCTTAGCAGGGAATGAGTGTTAATTAAATTTCCCTCCTCCAAAGCACCAAGCCACCTCCAGCCACCCAGGAAAGGTAGGAGGCTTTCAAAAGGCACACACTTAGGGGAATGATGAAGGGCAAAGAGAAGAGGGAAGTGTTCACTGGGAGACAAGCACAATCTCTTACTGCTCTGCAAGCAGCAGCGACTTTCAAATGAGTTATGTTCTGAACCCTCCAAACTCCACTTAGGAGAATGGCCTGGGCACAACTGCCGTTGCTTCTCATTCCCAGTGTGAAAAAGCCACCATTCGCATCTGGCCTTTGCTGAGCACTGAGAAGCAACTGAGCTCCCCACTTCCACCTCCCCCTCCACTCCTCTGTCACATGTGACAAACTGCCTTCATGTGTTCTGAGGCCATGTAATCTTGAAAGCCACCTCCCAGCTTCCAGGAACACAACTGGCCGTTATATTATCTGGGAACCAAAGGCCAGAGCAAATACGATGCATTTCCTCTATCTGATAACCACCCTGCTAGTGGCCTGTTCAGCCTGGAAATGTTATTCAGCTTAAGTGACCATGGCTGTAGCAAGCAAAGTTGTCACAAATATGCACAGAAAGGGGATAAATAGAGGCTGATACAGGCTGGCACATTACAAGAACCTGTAGACTGCTGAGCATGAAAAAAAGTCAAAGTAAGCACAAAGGAGTGACTCCTGCTTGAACCACTAAGCTCTCTCCCAGAAAGGCACACATATTTTGAAACTACAGTGGCAAAACCCCAAAGCCATTGCAAGAGCCTGCAGATCCTATGTGGCAGAATATCCTGCTGCAGCCATTTGGATAGTCTCACTCAGACACAGCCTCCCTCCCTAAACGACCAGAATCCCAAGGCAAGAAAAGCCCTGTCCCCCCTGGCAGCCTGTGGAGGCCTCACTGCTGAGCCCAGGTTTGTGGTGCAAGATATGTCTGTCTGTGGACACCGTGCTCTGCGTACTGGAGATAAACAGGTGACACTTGGGCATGAGCCAGAGCTCGGGGACCAGTCTGAATGTGGGATGGCACACTCACAGCACTGGAGAGCCTCTCCTGCAGATACCCCTGCTGTGCCCTCTGCTCCTCTGCAGGCAGGAGCTGTGGGTGATGCTTGCACTGGTGTAGGCTGGCATGGTGCTGGTGAGTCCCTCTCCAGGCACCTCTGATCCAAAGCTGTAGAGCTCAGGGGGAGCTAAGCTGAGACCAAAAGGACTGTGCCCCTAGACCTGCTTTCTGCTCTAATGGGAATTCCCAACAGCATCAGAGCTGCAGGTTCCTGTCACCACTGTCTCAGCTATGCCCAGTGCCAGTGGTTTGCCTCCAGACCAGGATGAAACAGCAGCACTGTCTGGAACACACAGACATTTGTATTGCATGCACGAGCACAGGTGCAGCAGGAGTGCCCAGGTAGGCAGATCTGCTTCACATCTTACCTTTGCTTTGACTTCTTCTTAGTCCCTTGTCACTGTTAAACACTCTGGCCCTTTGCACACATAAGCAAGGGACAGGGGTTTTGGGTTTGTTCTGCTCAGAATTCGAGAGTATCCTCATTTCATTTATGAGCCAAAATGAAAACACTACAAGCTTATGCAGTTATAAGCACATATGTATAGATACATATATATGCTTATAATGAAATACAGTATAACACAAACAAGAGCTGAGCAGCAAGCAAAGACTCCTGAGCCTGAAAACTTCAATCTTTTTTAGCACCTCCTTCTACTTTCCCCTCAACTCGATGAGGTATCACCATTTCCTCAGGCTCTTCCCTAGTTCCAGTTTGCCAGCAACTGGGCAACCTGAACAAATCCATGGAAAGAAACTGCAGGAACAGTCTGAGCACATTTTAGGGAGACAGCAGGAGTCACTGCCCTTCTTAAGTCTAATCATGGACCTCCTGATGTGAAAATTGATAGTTACATCAAGAAATTAAACCTCATCAGTTCATTGTTGCAGCCAAGGAACCAATTAGAGGACATTTTCATACCAAGAACCATATGCCAAAGGAAATCATAATTCTAGACTAGCAATGATAGCAGGATTGCTTAAGAGGTCCAGAAATGAGAAGCATAGGATCAGCAGATTGATTGGGTACAGGGTAAATTGAGGGGTAGAGAAGGAGCTGTACACTGGGATCATCAGGATGATGGTCTTTCCTTATGCTCTGCACACCCTGCTCCTCTGAGGTGAACGTCTAAGTCTGAAACCGCCTGCAGAAGGAATGACCTCAAAGCCACTGATAGGGCTGGGATTTAGATGCCCTGCACCCTTTCTGATTGCAAGGGCGATGTTCTGGCAGGAAAAAGGAAAAACTTTTCTCAGAGGCAAGACAGTTGTAGCCGCTTAACTGATTCCTCCCCAGAAAACCCATAATCTGGTTTTAAACAAGCAAAGTTTGGGCAGTGTTCTCAGAGCATCTGTTCACATTTACTTAAACACTCTAACAAAAACAATGACAAAACCAAAACAAAAAAAGAAACCTTTTTAATTCAGGACTACTGAGCTGGTAACTACTCAGAATACAAAGTTTCCATTCTGGGAGAAAATCCAATAATCAGCTAGTCATTGGAGGACAGAATGAGAGAAGGTTTTTAAGAGTTTCTTAAAAAGAAGGTTGCTATGCAAGAGTTGACACAGTGAAAACTTGGGCATTTCAAAAATGGTCAATAAGAAAAAGAACATGGGTTGAGTTTTTCCAGTTTCCAAAAATCAGAATTACAGCAGATTTTAGAAAACCCCTGCAGTGTTTCTCTTAAAAATGTCCAAGGCAGCCCTCGTGTTGGCACAAGATGTGCCTGGCTGAGCTCCTGGGCCTCTGCAGCACCCAGAGATGCTGGGCTTGGAGAAGCATCTCCTGGGAGTCCAGAGCCCACCCCTGAAATGCTGTCTGGTCACAGGCACCCCTGCAAGGCTTTGCAGAGCCACTCCAGCTCCCAGCCACTGCTCATCAGAAGAAGTTTATGTCTCTTGCTTTGCTCCTCTGCTCACCAGCAGCCCCAGGCAGGGCAGGAGGGAGCAGAGGGACCTTGTCTTCTCTAACCTTCCCCTTGGCCGCCCTGCTGAGGTCCCTGCAAGGTAGCACAGGCACACAGAGTGCAGAGTCACCTCTGCAGAGAAAAAAGGGGCTCTGCACTCCCTATCACTCATCTGCTGAACTGGCTCAGTGCCTGGTGGGGCTTTGAGACATAAAATGAGCAAGACCTAGAGCCTTTAGCTTCCCAGCTGGATGGAATTCTGCCTGAAGCAAGAATCACAAGCCTTCACACCAAGGCTGATCTTCTGCCTACAAGTCATTCCTGTTCTGGTAGTCAGTTGCAACATACAGCACCAAGTCTCTCTCTTTTCAGGCTTAGACATTTTCCATCAGGAAAAAAAAAAAAGTAATTTGTGAGTTTTGATAACTTAAGGAAATCTTATTTTTCTGTTGATGAGTGCCAGAGATGAAAAAGCTAAGCTTCAAATTAGATCCAGCAGATGTCTGAAGAAAGCTAACCCTTCCAGCCAAGAGGAGGAGTGGCAATGGATCCACTGGGCACTGGGCACTAGGCACAGAGCTTTTAGCAAAGCCACATGTGGATTGGGTCTGGCCCAGTCAACCCACCACACACGTGCTAAATGGAGAAGGTAGCTCTTGGCACTGCTTGAGACCAGCCTTCTCCAGAGAGAACAAAAGGGCTGCTCATATGCTTCACTCTGTCATTTTTGAATATCAAATTCCAATCCATGTTACCCTTTTGCTACTACGAATTCCAACACTGATGCTCACCTGAAATAAAACACACAGGGGTTGACCTGACTGAGAGGTCAGAGGGAGAAATACACTCAAACACAAGGTGTTTCCATCATGAACATTAATTAAGTTCTTTCCTTCAGCCAGACAGGCTCAGAGCACCACTGTTCCTTTTTGATAAAGACACTTCATTCCTGGTCCCTGCAAGTGACAGCAGAGGCTCAGGCACTGCTTGCCAATCATCTGACAAGTACTGAGAATGTGGTTTCATGAAGTCAGTCACAGCCCAGATATGAAGTTTTCATGGTGATTGAAGGGGATGGGTGGAAATAGACATGGTGGTATGTTTAGATTAGGGAAGTAATTAAAAACATGGGGTCAATTAAACCTTTAATCTCGGTATTCACCATAACTGGGATCTAGGGGGGAAAAAGGAAACTAGTCTTTGATATTCTTGTTTACCCTACAAGTTTCTTACCACAAGATTTGTACTGCACAGCAGTACCAGCATACACCCTTCACGCTAGAACAGAACCTGTGGATTTACAGTGGAGCAAACCAGAAAGCAGCCCCTTTTTTACTGCTGTCCAAATCTGGTCCTAACAATACCAATAGCCATGGACAATTGGCTCACTGCAGAGGAAAGACAGAGGCTAATGGGACTCCAGGAGGAAGGAACTTTTTGGAAAGGGAAAACCAAACTTGGTCTGTGCAGACACGATGAGAAACCCAAGCAATGCCCCACACAGCCCTTGGGCTGTGGCCACACACACTGTCAAAAGTAGCCTGAAGATGTACATGCCCTCAGCACCATTCCCACACTCAGCCTGGGGCTGCCTGGAAGGCTGAGCTGCAGAGCCTCTCTGCTTCCAGCAAGTGGCTGGTGGAAAAGCTGGAGGATCAGGCAGGGCTGAGGGAGAGTATCAAAGCACCAGCTTTCATGGAGGATGCTCCATGCTGGTGGCAGTGAATGGCAGCTCCATGCTTCCCTGCAGTTTGCAGTCTCACAGCTTCTCTGGGAGCAGTCAGGCAGCCCTAGAAGGGTGGGAGGCCAGACTTCCCCTGCTGGGAGCAAAAAAAGTCTGCAAAGGGAATTTGTCCTCATTTCCTTTGGACTTACTTCCCTGAGAGCAGGGATTGCCCAAGGGGACAGAAGCAAAAGGCACAGGAAACAATTGTGTTTCTTTGAGATCACCAGAGCTGAGAAAGAAACAGGGACATAGAACAGCTGCCTCTAAGGATAAGGCAAAGCAAGTTTCTTTTTGCAGAAATTTCAGGTGTTGGTTGTGCAGCAGCACAACTTTCACACTCTGTAAACAGGAGTTACACAAAAATCACGTCCACTTTCTGTTCCAAGCAGGAATCTGAGCCATCAGCTCTCTAGAACTGCCTTACTCAGCAAGAAAAAACCCCAATCTTTACGTTATAGACAGCTTTTCTTTTGCTGTGTACTCTTTCATTACTTACTTGTTTAGCTTTTGTACTAACACCCCTAAATATGAGAGTCTGACCATTCCAAGTATATTCCTACCAGAAGCCAGGGGAAACCAGTGCCATGGTGTGCCCAGAAGGTCAGCAACCCGTTTTCAAACCTTACCAGTATGGGTACAAACCTGGATAATGGCTTGCAGCTGCAGATCACCACCTTCTAGCAACAGGTGAAGAGCAGAAGCTCCACACACTCACCTGGGGGCTGGTTCATCAGCATTAGGCAGGGTTGCTACCAGGTGATTCCACTTCTTCACCAATGTGTTCTCAGACACATTCCTGGTGTGCAGCAATTGTCTCACCCAAGAATGTCTCTAGGGAAAGCTAAAGCATCCAACTCCTGCCTCTCTCCTGCTTAACAGACTGTCCGGAAAGAAAATAATGGGATGCAACACTAACAATACACTGATAATGTCTAGATTTTGATCTTTACAGTATTTCACTCTGATAATGCCATTGCTGAGACACAGAGACGACTCAGCCAACTAAACTTCCAGCTGTATAAAGGGAAAACTTAAATCATTAGCTGACAGAAGTAAACAGAATGTGTTACTCATCCCACATCCCACTAAAACCTGAGATGTTTCTCAGATCCATAGTATGGATTTGTGTGGGCTCCACTGCTATCACAGAACAGCAGTTGCAAACACCTCACTGCTCTGGGGAGCAAGTGTGCCCACTGCCTTGGGGGTGAACCGAGCTGAGCTGCTGCAAAGCTGAGCAGAGACTGCATCAGCCTGGAAAAGGATGTAGCAGTTCCATCAGCTGGCACATCTCCCATCCATTAAAAAGAGATGCCAGGCTGGCTAGAGACACCAACCATCACCTCAGGACCTGTGTGTTCAGCGGTGGCCGTTCTCCCTGGCTATTAACACCCACAGCAGTTCCCTCTGGCGCTTCTCTTTCAATGACTTTTCTATAGGAGGCGTGGGGGTGATACACAGACTGTCAAAAATTGACCTCTGAAAAGACTCCAATTAAGACACAATGCCCCACCTAGTATTGAAACTATTCACTGCAGCAGGGCTTTTGTTTCAAAGGCGTTCAGAGCATGTTCCCTCATAAGTCTATTTCAATAAATCCTTGCTACTTTCATTTCCTTTACCCTGCAACTTAATACCCGTTCGTACCCAGCCATGTCATTACATAAGGCTCACTTCTCTGGTGTCTTGCTGTGCAGTTCACAGCTGTCCTACGCATTTATCACCCTCCCAAAGCCAGCGTGGCTAGAATTCCGATAAGGACTGGATTTATTGCACCTCCCCACTGCCTTGGTCCTTCAAGCCCAGTTCCTGTTTGGTTCAGGCAGGCTGACCAAACACATTCTCAGTGACCACAGCTGGAGAGGATGTGAAGTTCTCTGCTTTTCGTTTTAACTGGAGTAAGGCTCAAATCTTGCTTTTACCAGACCAGTTCTCAACTTCTTACAGGGGTTTTAAGAAGTTATTTCAGGAATGATTGTAAGGAACTTTTCCCACCCTTTTAAGACCTTTCATTCCCAACACACAAAATGACTGCAAGACATGTCTGGTAAGTAGCTAGTGAATATCTGAATACTTTTTGCCTTGTTTTGCTACAACTGTGTTGTGTTTATTCTAATAACTGTTATTAGAATGGAAGAATGAAAGTGATAGCTCTCCTTAGACATCTCCTAGTACACACACTGTTGAATGAAGGCTGCAGACTGTACCATTTCTCCTAGAACGTGAGATGCCCCTGTTCATACTCATTGAATTATGTCTTTCTTCCAGGCCCACATGGGAGTTTCAGGTATCAGCAGCCCTCAGAGAAGCCTCTGGTTCTGCCATTTAATTTTCCATGCATCTTAAAACCCACAGTGCAGACAGGTTGTGGGTTTCTTCCTTCAAATTTTATATGCTACGATGATGAATGAAGCCTAGGAAAATGGTTGTATGTAAAATGATTTTATTGATGGATTGTGATGAACCCTTCTGCCCATTCAATGAAGAGGAGAAAGATTATGGAATTGTCCTCAAAGCCACACCCAGGCCCATGAGGATTAAGGTGACTGGTAATACTCACCATCATAATCCTGCCCAATCTGGTTGCCTTCTGTGATGAACTATATGGACAAGGGGAGAGCAGTGGATATTCACCCAGACTTACAGCAAAAACACACCTATGGAGCAGATGGATAACTTACAATTGGCATGAAAAACGGGGTGGACTTCTGTGCTCAGACTCCAGTAGTCAACCATTTGAAGTCTAAGAGGTGGCCAGCTGCAAGTGCAGCACCTAAGGAGCTGGTACTGGACACTACAAATTCATGTCTTACCTACCAGGGTGGAGGGATGGAGCACATTCATGTATGCAGACGACACCAAACAATGCCGGTGGAGGACAGGAGCGAGACACCCCAAAACATGGGAGGAAAGAACTCCCATTCAAGTGGATTTTGACTGACTGATGTGCTGATGTAATGTTTGCTCAGTCCATTAGCCCTGCACATGAGAAAAAATAAACCAAAATATCTTGGGCTAGCAGTGGCCACAATAAATAGCAGTCAGCAGTACTTGCAGCTACAAAGGCCAGCACTGTACCAGGCTGTACAGTAAAAGCATGGGCAGCAGGTTCAAGGAAGTTCTTTCCCTCCTGTATTCAACACCTGTAAGCTGCATCTGGAAGAGCATTATCCAGTCTGGGGCTCCTCATTACAGAATCAGACATGACCAACCTGCAGGAAGTCCAGCTGAAGATCGCCAACACTGTTAGAAGGCTGCAGCTCATGACATGGCTCAAAGGAGGCTGAGCTGGGTTTGTTCAGCTTGAAAATTAAGGCTGCAGGACCTGCAGTCTTCAACTACTTAATACATGGTTACAGAAAATACAGAGCCATACTCTTCAAATGGCAACAGGCAAACTACAGCAAGTGAGAATCTGTACATTAGACAAAAGTTTGCACTGAAGATGCTACAAAACCAAACAGGAAATCAGAGGTTGTCAAATGTTTGTCCCTGGAAAGACACAAAGTTTTCTTGGACACAGCCCTGAAAAACTTCACCTCCTTTCAAAGTCAGCACTGCTCTAGAGTCAGGTTGTTGACCCAGATGACCTCTAGAAGTACCCCCAACCTAGACTGGTTCTAAAAACTGAAAAGATCAATGCGAGTTTCACAGTGTGGTTAATGTAACAGACAACTGTCTTATCTTATGCTGTGTGACTGTATTCCAATCCCTTAAGATAATTTCCATAACATCATGAATATTACCTTAAGCTTTCATTATCAAATAGTCCTGGCAGCAAAACATTCAGCTACAGATGAGCTATCAAACCATAAATCTTAAAGGCAATGGTACTGAAGGTCAGGAGTGACATTTATCTCTCTGCAAGTAAAGTTGCCAAATTCCAGGCTCTGGTTTTTACAAGAAAAGCTTGCAATCACATAGTCTGTATAAGACATACAACCCAAGTCCTGGCCATTTTCAGCTCCTCACAACACTCAGGGGATTTCTTCGACCTTGCGTGTCAGATACATGAAACAACACAAACAGTGGCTAGTAGCCTTTGTAGACTATAGCACTGAGACATGTACCTTTCCAGATACATGAGCTAATATTTTTTGTATGATGAGATTTTGTCCCCAAAGCACGAGAATTTTTTTTACAGCAGTAGCAGACCTGTAAGAACATTATTACCTTAGCTCAGCTTCAGCTTGCTTCTTTGCATATGTTTTTATAAAAATTCAAAACCCTAAGATCTGGAGACAATACCACAGCTGTAGCTTTAGGTTTTTCAACCACTAACTACATATCTACAGATTTTTCCAAAAGTTAACATTTATTCATAAGTTCATACTATCAGCAATCCTTTGATAGGAATTATGCTCTTAAAAAACAAGCTTAAAACAATAAGATGTGAAGCTAATAATGGTCTTCAGTTCATGAACACCTTATCCAAAAGCAGACGAGACACCTGTAACAAGAAAAAGTGTGGCAACCTCCTTTCAACAGTGGAAGAGAGGCTCTACGAAAAGGCCATACGAAAAACAGCTACTAAAAATGTGACTTTTGCACATGATTTGCACATTTCTTTCTGCTGTTTACTCCTTTCTATGCTTGTTACAAGCAGAACGATAGACTGTTGCACCATACAGCTCTTTGTTTCCATCTTGTTCTACCCAGTGCTACTGTTAACATTCTCCACCACACCTCTACGCAGAGAAACAGGAACATGCAATGCAGATTTACTCAAAGATCTCTTTTCCAGTTGATGGTAATTACACGTAACAACGACTTTATCGCGACAGAGAATGTAGGAATGGTTAAGAGGATATACTCAGTGGCTAACAGGATATGCTATCCATATTTTCCCTGTTGTGTCATGGATTCTAGGAGTCAGGAAAGAATACAGAACACTGGGATTCTTTAAGAAATCTTGTACTAGTCTACTTCTGGAATGATTAAACATCTGTGACAGATAGTCTATCCACTCCATATAGGGAAACATTTATGTAGTACCATCAATTAAAGCTTGAAGGAAAGTAACAACTGTTTAAACCAGTTTACCAAAACTAAGCATACACTGAGAAAAAAAATTAACTGGAGGAAAAAGAGGGTATGTCTAGCTATAGCATAGACTCCTTCATAAATAAGTAAACAAATAATACTCTTAAGTTTGCTAGGGTGCCTGTTCAGCCACATGCTTAACCACAGCTTGCTTTTGCTTTTAACACCATTTTAGTCTTTAAGGAGCAGGAATTAAAAGTCTGTGCCCAATTTTCACTCAAGAGTCCCCAAGACCCTGTATCTTCTGCCCTCCATCTTATCTTTTCACATCTTCCTCTTCCCAGGTAGCAGGCACAAATTAAAAGAAAACAATGAAGTTCCATCTACCTGAGCTGAGTAATTTTTTTTTTTTTGGATGGATAATTCTGCCAGATAAATAAACTTCCAAATATTAGAGAACAAGAGAAGGGACACAGAACAGTCAAGACAGCACACTTGTTTTTTGTCAATATTTCTTTAAATCCCAATCCAGCTCCTAGTAAGACTGGACACTACTTACAACACTCCTAGAACTGCAGAAGAATGGAAACACAATAGGGAGCGAGTGGAGAGGGGAGACAGCTCAGTGGCTGACTTCAGACAGTCACATACACAAAGCCAGCGTCCACTGGAGTCATTAAGGCCCAGATGCCCCACTAATAGGAACAATCCCAAACACAAAGGTAGCACATGAAATGTATTTACCTATTTAAACACAGGCAGCTGGTCAAGCTAGAATGGGGAAGGTAACTGCTAATTCCTTGTACTACAAGGAAGGAATGGAGTAAAAAAACCCAAGCCCACGGGCAGGTTTTTGCTTTGTGAACCTCTGTCTGTGCTGCTGGTTAACAGTGGTAAGTATAAAAAAATCAAAGAAAAATAATCTATTTATAGAACAAGTCAGTAGTCTGAGACATTTAGAAAAAAGTAAAAACAAGTCCTTCTTTAAAAATGGATTTACTAAAACAACTGTCACCCAGGATGACCTCAAGCCCCTCTGGTCCTCTGGCAAAGCCAGGGGCGACTTCAAACAAGAACTGCTGCTGATTGTACACTGGTACACATCCAGCAAAGCCAGCAGGGAGGGGGATTTGCACTGTGAACAGTATCTGCAGACTGCTTGTGGTATCACATGAGGCCGTGCCCGTAGCCTGGTGATACTGGAAATAGTTGGGAGTGAAACTTTTCACAGAAGCACATGCGCTCAAGCCCTCTGAGGTAAGTGGGCTGTCTTCTTTCCTTCCCATCCCTGGGTACAGATCTCAGAAGCTGGTGTGCCCTGGGTGCTGTACCTCCTTGCCAGTTCCATCCTGCACGAGACAACTTTAATGTGCAGGAGTGCAGAACTCTAAGCAAAGCCTAGAAAAGGAGAGAGCCTCCCCATGGAAAGGGAAGCGCTCTGCTCTTCACAAGTTCTGGTCTATCTAGATATTATCAATGTTTTCTGGCCCTCCTCAGGACAGGAAGATCGTCTGTTTCCCACCGAGAAAAAAATTTTGCCTAGTGGAGTAGAGTTGGGTTTTTTTTTTTGGTAAACAGAACCTTTGCTGATTTCTGAGATTATGAGCTCCTCTGCCCTTCAGCTACAAAAGAGAAATTACAAGAAATTCATCCACTTGCTCCCATCCTTATAGTGTAGTGTTAGCTGCCTGGATATGGAGGCAATTTAACTCTCCCAAGACATTGCTCTACGCTCTGGGTTGGCATGGAGAGGCAAAAGATAACTTCCAAAGTCATCTCCTTAGGACAGGCCTAAAGGCTCCAGCCTGTGCCCACCAATTCCAGGCCAGCTCCACAGCCAACATGTACTTCTAACACCCTGAAGTGTCTAATCTAACAGCCTTGAGTTTGCTCAGTCTCTAAGAGCAACAGCCAGACTCAAAGATGGAAACACCCAAGTCAGAAAACACTGGCTGGAGCTCCTGATCCGGCGGTGTCTGCATAGATGAGTCGGTACCACTGTGCCTTGACGTTCCCATTGTATGAAGGAAGCCAGCTGTAAGGAACGGACCAACTCTGCTGCAGGTCTGTACATCCTTGGAAGTGAAGCTCAGTGGCTACATCAGCTTCAAACCCTCTCTTCCTGTAGGGTTTCAGTGGTCCATTTCCCAACAAGTTCTGGGCATGGAGTAGTTGCTAACTTGTCTCCTTAAGATCTTCCATTGGTAGTTTGTAACTCAACAAGAACGGAGGAGGTGGTGCATGAGCAGGGCTGCTTGGTCCCTGCATGGGTTTCTTTGCACAGTTTATACAGATGTAATCCTCATTCTCAGCCATTTCAGGAGAGACACCAACACAGACCTGATGGAACCACTCATCACAGCCACCGTCACACTGCACCCAGTCCACCTGCAAGAGAGCAGATCAGCAACACATAGCACGTTACAAGGAAAGACAGGCACAGTTTCTATGAAGAAAACATGTTCTCTTAAATCCACCTGAGGTACCTAGCACATAAAAGCTTTTGGGCACAAATTAGAGTTTGTTCTAACTAACTGCTTCAGTTTAATAAAAAGTAACTCTTCCAACAAACCGTGTCCCTCTTGCATCCTCAGACCATAAAAATGCAAACTACTACTGCTGAGGAAGATGACTCAGCCCTCCTCAAATGAAAGCAAGTGTACTAGAACACATTTAAAATGGGAGCAGGCTCAAGGACAGTTACTTCAGCATAGATGAAAGTCTACAAATACACATTCTAAATTACACACACCCCCCTAGACTGCATTATCAAATGGCAGCTTTTGAAGCTCAGAAATTACAGAAAACAAAAGTACTTGATGCTTTTTTTGGGGGAAAAAAGCCCCCACATGAAATTGGTAGTTTTAATGCTTTTGTACCAGACAGATATTGGGTATACAGCTGGCCACCAAATGCCAAAAAATGCACACACAACTGTAGCTCTTAAATGTCAGAACATTTAAGCTAGAGTATTTCAGACTTGGAGCTGAACTTGCTATAGAATGATTGGGAAAAAATATAAAAAAATAAACTAAAACTTAGGAAGGCAAAAAGATTAATTATTTGATTTCTGTAATTCCCTGAATAAAAGTGCATATTAATTTAAGCTAGTGGGCAGAAACTGATCTGCAGGATCAGAAACACAGATTCTCCATTCTACTGGCATGCACTGGTACAGTTATAAAAATTGTTACTGCTGTAGTTCTGCTTTCAACTTCCAGAGGAATATGATAATATATCAGGAAAATAACAGTAGTGCCAACCCATCAAAATGACGAAGATTTCACTTTAGTTGTAGGAAACTCCTCTTGGACAAATTTTCAGAAGTGACTAGTAATGGCCATAAACAGCTGCAGTTTCAGTCATTACATTCCTGTATCTGCCCTTTTATTTGCATGACAACTATGTATGTATGTACGTATGGCATTCACCTGCTGAATGTACAAAAGTACATCTAACCTTATGGCAAGGCAGTCATTCCATTAAAACCTTTGACTATACAATCAGGAATTTTACTCAGTTTCATTCATGGAAGTTTAACAAATTTAGCTCCTTTAAGAGGAGCTTAAAGTCACTCTCTTCTCTCTTGCCAATTTCCACAAAAATGTACTAATATGAGATAAATATCATCTGTGAAGTAAAAGGAATACAAAGATTGTACCATCTGAGTGACTGAGACTAACTTCTAGCATTAGTTTAAGATTTCAAACCCGGTCTTTTAACTGGTCTTTTTGACTGTTCCAATGAAGACTTGAACTCAATGCTTCAATTCTGTGAAACAAGTAGTTCTTTGTATCTGTAGTTGCTCCTACTCTCTCTGGTGCAAGTCAGTATAGTATAGTGTCAACCCTGCACTTATTTGGGGCCTGTTTTTTCTACTTTCTAGAAAGCAGAAAACACATTTTCAAAATTTCTTTTTGATCATCAGTTAGTCTGTGTTAAAAGCTGACAATCAGGACAGGCAGTACCACAGAGAGAGGCAGATCAAGTTTCTTTTGTAATAATCCAGTCAGGCCTAAAATCACTGATCATTCATCTCCAACAAGAAAAATGAAGCACTGAAGTTGGTAGATCACTGTGCCTGCAGCAGCACTGTTCACAGACACCATGCAAGAAATACAGAACATTGACTTCACTTGAGAACATCACACGTCCCACTCCTGCTCAAAAACACAGTAAAGTCAGGAACATTTCTATCTGAGTTAACAGTTAATCCTTTGAATGCACATAGTGAACAAAAAAATTACACAGCTTGAAGAAGTTAAACTTCCCAACCAAGATCTTTTCACAGATTCTAATTTTCCATCTTCTGTTTTAAAGTACCTAGGAGAATAAGAAGTTCTATAGTTTACACTGCTACATCTACATCTGTTACCTACCCAAGTACTACTCGATCCTCTCTCATTTCTAATCACACCACTTTGGTTTCTCATGCTGTTCAGCATAAATACTAAACGGCACAGAGGGGGTTTGACTTTGCATGGAATTGCCTGTGACAGAACTACACAAAAACTCACTTTGTCCTTGCAGGGCCTTTGGCAGTTTTGTGCAGCACACACAGCATTCTCGTCATCCGACTCTTCTGCTCCTGACCAGTCGTACTTAGAAGGAATATCTAGAACCTTCTTCTCTCTTTTTTTCTCTGTGCCCTCCTTTACTAGTTCTACCTTTGCAACAACTGCCTTCTCTCGCTTCTTCTTCCGCTCCTCTTCCTTAGCCAGTTTCTTTGCCAGCTTGTTCAGCTCCTTGGTCTTATCCATGGTGAGTTTTAGCTTCTTCTTCTTAGGTTTTTCCAGTTTTTTCAGCTCCCTAGACTTTTGCTTCATATCTCCAAAGAACTGCTCTGCTCTCTCCAGTTTTCGTTTCCGCTTCCTCTCAGAAGAGTCTCTTCCTCTCATTTTCAGTGGTTTTTCATCCATGCTGTCATCCTTCATAGAAAGAGTGAAGAGAGATTTTTACTCAAATGCAAATTTCCTGCAAGCCTGAGGTCTGAGATGTACTTACCTCTACCATTACATTGACACAGTATGAAGAAACCTACTCAACAACATACTGTTAAAAATTCTAAACAAAAAAGCACTTATTTTGACCATATTAGAAAAAAAGTCCTAAGTATTATCAACCATGTCAAGTACAATCAATCAAAAATACCCAGTGGAAAAAGTAAATCATCAGCAAGGGTAAGGAGGCAAAATAAGCAAAAATTACAACTCCCTTCTTACATTGTTTTTTAATAGAAGCTGAGAAGATTAATCATTTGTTAGATGCTCTTGCTTATTTTTCATCCAAGGTCAGTCTTGCCTGTAATTATTTTTGAGAGCAAGCAACTGCTATTTTGGAGATTAAGAAAGTGTAATTGGTGAATTCTTAAAATGTATCATCAACTCAAGCAAGAAAAGAAAGTAACATCCATTATTTGAATAGCTTCCAAACTGGCAGACATTGTAAATATCCTGGCGTCATCAACAGCTCTTAAATAACAGATTCAGATCAGAATTGAGGCTTAAAATTGGCAAACTCTGTTCCTGCAGGTAGCATTCACAGTGACAAGTCCTATTTATATCTGAAGGATTCACATGTATAGCTGCTTTGTACAAACAAGACTGACTCAATTTCAGTTAATCCAGCTATACATACTTTAACCTCAGTAATTATTAATAGATTAAGAACATACTATAGGTCAGTAAAGACACTCTGTTTACTGTACGTTACTTTATATAGCTGCTCCACCCAAAACCAAATTCTCTCAAGATTATTTTACAAAAGTCTATTATTTTGTATGTAAATAGACATAGAAAATATTCAATTCAAAAATGAGTAGTTCTGGTCAAACAAGTATTCATAAGGGTTAACCAGAAAATGTCCTAACACACATCCCACGTCCCTTACCCCACTCCCCTGAAAAAAAGCTTTGCTGAACTATTATTATAACAGTCTGGCATATTATTTATAAATTGTTATTTGCTGGCATTCAAACTGCTCTTTAATCAACTCCATGCCAAAACCAATACATTAAAAGAACATTAAGCTTATGAAGTACTCAAGCTGAAATGTGGTAAAGCAGCAGTACTTGAGAAGCAGGGTCAGTTTTGTGCTACTGTCCTAACTGATGGCAGTTTGGCAACACCTGACCTTCCATTGTATATGGAAGGTGTTCAGAAAATGAGACACCAATTAACCTGTTCATCTGATCTCACTGTTCACAGCATGTAACCTTCCATCTTGTATTACTGTACACCACCAAAAAGTCAAGAAAGAACCATCTTCTAGGTACTTTCTGTGCATAATCCAAAAAGCAATCACATATTCCACAGCTACACATGGTCAAAGTGACCCCCAACTGCAGCTGACAGATGATAAAAACTGAGCTCCAGTCAAGTTCCTTAACATAGGAGTTGACCTTCTCTTCCAGCACACACCCCCTGCCCACTATGTGAATGTAGCCAAGTAATTTTGACTAGACCTCAGAATCAGCAGACAAACCTGCCTGATTCACTCTGAGCTGAGCAAAGCAACCAGGACATCTTCACAGTACATTAATTAAAAAATTTCTATGTCTATGTTATTCTGAGTAAGAACAGGGATCTTATTATCTGCATTACCAAACTGTTTTACTAGAGAATAAATGTTCTTTCTCCAGTAACACAGTTCAGTAACATAGAAGTATCAAGTTATATAAGCTAAGTGTAAACTTTCCATCTTCCTAAATTTTCTTGTAATTCTTTTGCAGATTAGTCCTCCTTCCAAGCATAATCAAAAACAGTGCTTCCTTCTCCAACCTCGTATTTTCTAAAATAAGGTTTGCATATGGAACTGCTTGAGAAAACTGTTCTAAATATGGTTAATTGTGGAAGACAGTGCTACAGGATGAGTGAACAAGAACTGAAATTTTAAATCTCTTATTCTCTTAATTTCTGGATTCTATTAATCCCCCCCTGCTGAAATCCAAGCATGTCAAGCAACTAAGCACTTAACGACCCAAAATTATACTGAAGAAACCCCCATCAACATAACGTGCTGGGATTTTTGTTCCACACCAGAATATTTCTTCAAGTTCCATACCTCCATGACATGAAGAAACCTCTCCTCAGAGGGTGGATGAGTCGCCTGTAAAATCCGCCAGATGTGCTGAGTTTCATCCAGGGATACCTCCAGTAGATCCCCCACCATCATTAGATCTTCCAGCTGGGCTTTTGCTCCAGGTGACAGCTCCAGTACAGGGGGCTCCAAACTGCGAGGTACCAGTGGACTCTTCCGAGGCTGCTTCCTTGGAGTGCTAGAACCTTTCAGACAGGAGGTAGGCCATAGAATCATTAAGGCTGGAAAAGACCTCTAAGACCATCGAGTCTAACCACTAACATGGCACCGCCAAGCCCACCACTAAACCATGTCCCCAGGTGCCCCATCCACATGTTTTCTGAACACTTCCAGTGTCAGTGATTCCACCACTTCCCTGGGGAGCCCATTGCAACATCTGACCACCCATCAAGTGAAGAAATTTTCCCAATATCCAATCTAAACCTCCCCTGGCAAAGTCATAATATGTTAAAAGAAAGAGATCAAAACCAAAAGAACTCATTTATATTACAACAACCTAAGGAGGGAGACAATCCTAAGCAAAACCTATTGACACAGGTTTATATACCAGACATCACAAAACTAACTGCAATCTAACTCTATTGTACCTTCTTACAGACATATCCTGTACAACCAGCAGGGCTAACAGAGCAGTTCCCCTTGTTACTGACTGCTCATCCCAGTTATCTATTTAATTTTATCTCCATGCACACAAAAGAAAATACCTTGAGAGCAGCTTTTAGAAGCAGATGAATACGCGTGTTCAGCGCAGAATGAGGGAGCGGTCCACATGTGTGTCACCACTTCCTCTGATTTAATAGGGATTTCCTCATCACAAAACAAATTAGGCTCCAAGCTGCTAGAAGATTTTACACTGGCATTGTCCTGAAAAAGACCCACAGAAAACATGCAACATCTGGAACCAGAAAATACCTACTTCAAAGGAAATTCTACTGAGACGCTCCTAAAACATCTCACCAGGGACACCAAGACCATGTGAAAAAGCCACAAATTACACCCCTACTTAAATAGTGGATGAATACAGGACCTATAGAGAAAGGTCAGTAGATTTATAGTTAATGCAAGAGCAACACTTGACAAGTTTCCTCACTCAGGAGTCCCTCAGGTACAGTCTTCAGAGGAGGCTTACTCTTGGCTTACATAATTTATTATTATTTGCTTGAAAAATTTGACTGCAAGACCATAAAAACTGGCATCTAGTAGTAAAGCAGGGATGTGCTGAGCAAACAATGGTGACTATGGAAAGATCTTACAGGTGAGGCCCAGCACAGCAATAAATATCAAAATAATGGCAATCAAATGTTGCCCTGGGATTGGGACTTGTATGGCAGTCTGGAATCATTTTGAGACAGGACTAAACACTGAAAGAAGGGGGCTGTAATAGTTAAGACTGTTGTGAATTTTTCCATGAAGAGAGTAATGATGGCACTGACTTGTGTTCAGCTCGATGTGTTGTGTAAGATGCTGAACATGCTCAAGGTACTAGGTAGGAGGGATGGCTGACTGTTTAGATACACCACACTCTGAAATGTGACATACACCTCCAGGTGCAGCTGGACCCATTAAGAGAGGAGAGATTAGAAATCTCTTTGCAGAGGGAGAAGTTTTGCTTGACTTTGTATTACACTAGGCAGAGAAACCAGACAAGCACAAACAGACCTCAGTAGATTCCCTGATGCCCCCTAGTACTAATTTCTCCCTCTTTTTATCCAGCCCTGGAGGTGAAATTAGCCAGGATTATCTCTTCAACCCTCTATTTTCACAGCACTTTCCAGAATTTAGCTATTCCATCATGTGCAATGGAACTGGACAACAGGTTTAACATACTTAGCATGCCGTGTATGACTGGAATCTTTCAGAAAACAATAAAAAACAAGAAGCTGGCTTAAAAAAAGAGAAAGGCTACAGAGCAGTTATTGACAATATTTACCTGAAGATTAGTTGTGGGGGTCCCAAAATGGCCAACTCAGGAAATTGTACCACTCAGACACTGCCATTTCATGACATAAAAAGGGAGTTTAAGAATGGTAATCTCTCTTTCTGGCTTTCAGTTACATATTTAAAAGGAAGCGAAGTGCAGACTAATGATTTCTGTACCAAACTACAAGTGGGAAATTCAAATTTCAATTGCCCAGATGATAAGGTACAATAAATACACTCAGAAGATATTTTTTCCTAAACCATAAAGTTTGCATCTTGTACAATATCTTGCTGTGGGTATCTTACTATACTACATTAAAGAAAGTTCAGGACTGGTATGTCCTGATTTTTAAAACAATCACCATGTAGTGGCCATAGGCAACACAGGTGCAAAGAAATGAGAAAAATGAGACAAAAAATGAAAGCAATTACAGGTGAAGAAATTTTAAAGTCAATTTGACCAGTGAATTAGTCTGATTGAAACAAATCCTAAAACATATCTTGCTCTTGCACTCATAATGAAGTATTTACTGGCAATAACAGTGTTACAATTAGAAGACACAATATGATCAAACAGGCCTTTTCACATCTATTTCCATAAGAATTGTACACTTGAGAAGCCAGAGAATGTGGGTTTTGAAACAGTCTATGGACCCTTGAGGATTCAGGGATTATTTCTACAGGGTCCACAAGAAGTTATGAGCAAATTCATACATGATGCATCATGACCTACAATTTTTTTTAAACACACTGGAAAAGATTATGCTTTGTAAACTGAAAAAACTCAACCCTGAAAAGCCAAAAGTCTAAAAATAATTAAATTCTGAGCAACTTTGCTACTTGTTTTGCACTTTGCTTCTAGTTTAGACCTAAAGAATTTGGTTGCCTGAAAATTTGTTTTCTATTCCAACCATGTTAGTTGACGTAAAAAAAGCCATTTCTGGTCCCTATCAGCTTTGCTTCAACAGTTTTTTATTTTAGGTTTCTACAATTACATATAGTGATGGTCTTCCAAATCAAAAGGGATAAGTAACAGATTTTTAAACGATGACAACAGAATCATTAAACAAACGAAATTATGCTCCTGCAAAACCCTCAGACACTGACAAGCATATGCCATCTTTCTTGACATATGCTTCACCACAGCCTCAGAAAATGCCACATATTTCAGAAATGCCTTATTATGACTCCTGATGTAAAGAACATTTTGGAGATTACTCTTTTTTATATGCAAGTAACTAAATTAAAAGCTGTAGCACCCAACTGCAATGTTGTTTGCATTTCACATGGGACTGTGAGAAGAATCTGTGTTATATGCATAAAGCTGCTGAGAAACAAAATACTAAAAAGAGGAGATGTAGCATCTCATAGCTGAGAATGTGCTGTCCTTTTATAAACCAGAATATCTGCCTGAGAAGAATTTACATGACCACACTGCCTCTTAAGATAGCATCTTTTAACGTAGATATGACACTATCGCTAAAAAGAAAACACTGCTCAAGAAGAAACAGTGGCATTGCTTTTTGTCTCTACATTTATCAAAAGGGGGTTTCAACACATGGAAAACACTGGCGTTATCTCCACAATTGCCTTTACTCATGGAAGAAGAACTTCTTCTCTAGTTAAAATACTTGAAAAATTTGACTGCAGTTACAATTTCTGAACCGAATCCAGACACAAACTTTACAACACGACCCAGACACCTGGTATTGAGTATTTCCACACGTCCAAAATGGAACACATGTACCTCCTTTATATGAGGGTTGAATGAAGAGAAAGGTATGAAAACATGAATGAAGCTCCGGCATCAGGAGACTTTTTACATAGCATGCAGTTTTCAAGGACTAATTTTTTTGCTGTAGCAAAAACCTTTCAAGAGCTCTCAATATAGACACATTTATGGCTCGTGATATCCCTGAATGGGGCATAAAGACAAGGTTCATCCTCCATTGTATTACAATGCCTTCATAAGTGTATCTTTTTCCTTAGCACTGAAAAGCACCTTTTGAAATTCAGACAGAACATTTGGAGATTTTGATAAAAAATGTTGAATAAATTTTGAATACAAAACTTCCCAGTAGTTCAGAACTGAGACATTCAGACAAAAGCCAAGAACTAACTCTTCTGCAGCAGCAGCCAGGGCAGAATATATACAGATAGCTTAAGATACAAAATATACTCTGAAATAAGTGAATCAATAAAAAACAGGTGTTCTGAACTAATTCCATGCAGACAAACCACACTGACCTTTATGTCATAGCCATATGTCTCCCTGATGTCTTCATCAGAGTCTGTCTCTTCGTCATCATAATCCAAAGTCTGCCGTGGGGATGAGGACACACTCCCTATCACTCTGTTAAAGGCTGACTGCTGAAAACTAGTCAAGTGTCCCTAAAAGCAAAATGGAATATGAGAAAGAAACAGTAAAATTTCCAGGAAAACCTGTAAAAGAGCTAAAGAGTTACTGACAAAGAAGTGGTTCTTTTGGCCTGAGGATAACTACCTGGACAGTCACAGAAAAGACTAGTTACAGCAAGATGTGAAGAAATATAGGGAAATAACCAAGGAAAAGATTCCATTAGATTTTTGACTCCACTTTTTTGAGTAACAGTGACTACAAAGATCTAGACACTGCTGTTCAGTGCTACCAAAATTATAGCTTGTGATTGTACAAGCTTCTTCACCACAGCGTCACCTGACGCCAATCTCAAGATGAAGAGGTCAGCTGTGAAAGTGCCAGAGCCTGCCTACAGGCCTCACTGAAATTTACTGATGACACTAAGTACCTTGGAATGACAATCCATGAAAAATTACAGACACTGAGACTTTGTCAAGAGGGAAATGGAATTCAGACACCAAAGTAGCAACTGCTTTACACATCTTCAGGCCCATACCCAGCTATTATGACTGACCTGATGTTTCTTACAAGCACCTTCAGCAGTTGCTATTGACAATGAGTACAAAGAGCTGTTCCTGCAGCAGCATGGAGCTGACAGAAGCCAGCCAGAGCCTGAGTAGCTCCGAACTAAGTAGTTTCAACATGTCTGATCCCCACCTTGTAACTGCCCTCCCCTCTCCCCCCAAGCTTCTCCAAGAAAGACAAGGCATTTTGACATGCTGAATTAGGGCAAGTACAGTAAAGAGCCAGACACCCGCAGCCCTACCTGCAGGTCGGGGTTAGCTGCTGCTTTCTGTAGCTCTGCACTGATTATTTTCTCTGTCTTCTCCCGCGCTGCCTGCTCCACCATCCGCTGGCTGAGCACGGAAAGCTTGGCCAGAGCAGAGGACAACTCGTCCGTGGCCAGCGCCTGCCGCGCTCGGTCCTGCCAGCTCATGGCACGTTCTGTCAGGCACTGCAGGGCCTCCCCCTCCGGCAGCCGCACCGGCAGCTTCTGCAGGGACACCAGCAGGGACAGGATGGTCTCCAGCCGCGGCCTTCGGGAGCGCATGCACAGGGGACACAGGAACTTCACTTCTTTGGCCTGCCAGCTAGAGCCCTTCTTCTGAGAACTTGTTTTGGGAAGGGGCACGCAGCCACTGTGAAACCAGTCTTTGCACAGCTCACACTGCAGCATGAACCCACTCGCTGTTTTGCGGCAGATGCAGAACTTGACTTCTTCGATTCGATCCACCATAGTCATCTTGGCCAGGTTAGCTGCCCTGAGAGCATGCATGGCTTCAATCTCCTTCTGTTCCAGATCCTTGAATACAGCCACCTACCCAACAAGGACAGAAATCAGCTCATGACCTTCACAGCTAAGAGAGATTTCATTTTATTAAACAACAAAAGCCAAACATATCAAGAGATCTTCCTATTTAAACTAGCTCAACACTTAGTTGTGTGATCTAATTAAAATTATAGCTAACATACCTCCTTCTCAATTACTCATTACTCCCTTGAGTCCTTCTGACAGAGATTCTACGTAAACTTAAGATAACCTTCTCAATATCTACAAAGTTTCTGAAATTTATAATTAAATCTGTCAAAAGGCCACCAGAAGAACAGGTTTTGACTCCAGGAAAGAAGTTAGAATCTGTTCCATCTATTTGTCTACTGAAACAATGCAGCTAAACATTGTTTCAGTGTTGACTCAGCACCAGAAGCAGAGTGACCACATATTTTCTGAAGCAATTTGCTTTTCCTCAATGTTTCCAATCAAGTAACTATAATAAAGCATACTATGGTAAAATTGACTGTGTATAAGCCATATTAATGAGCCTGCACATATTTTTCCCAGTGAAAGGGCAGCCAGATGACAGCAAATTCTTTTGATAAGCTACATGAACACCCTTTCAAAAAGGAGGAATCAAATAAAACATTGCCTCCAGCCCAGTGTCTATGACCAAACATTTACAGATTGCCCTCAAATTTGACCTAACCAAGTATGTCCTGGTACTGGTTAAGGCAAAGCTGCACCTCACTGCATATTACTGCAATGTGATTCCAATAAATGTTATTATTTAGATAAGCAGTCACAGATACTAACCCAAGAACATTTAAGTCTTAGACAAAGCCCAATTCACATTAAATACCAGTACTTACATCATGAACTGCACTTGTGTCAAACATCATGAGATACCTGTTTCACTGAGATTCATTTATCAGTTATTCTATAAGATTTCTACACAGTTTAGAGACAATGTATCAGGAGATACCACCTTTCATTGCTCCTTACCACAGCTGCAGTGTCCCTGGCCTCCTCCAGCCCATCCTCCAGTTCACTTAGGGATTCCAAATCAAGATCTTTCTCCTTTTCCTTCTCCATCAACTCCTTTGCCCTCTTCCTCCTATTCTTACTGCTCCCATAAACACCAATATCAGTCCGAGGGCTCAGAACCTATAACCATCAAGAAAACTTGTACTGTCAGAGCCAAAGATGCCAAGAAGGGAAAACTGTAATCTTGTAATGTCAGGGACACATATGAGAACACTGAATAAAGGAATTACAACAATGGCACCAGAGAGCAAGAAGTACTCAGCAATCTAACACTTTTGGTATCTGTCAAAAATGCTAGAAGAGAATAAACAGAAAAGGATAAAAGCATTTCATACTTATGGAATTTGAATGTCATCAGTAGCACCATGACATGGCAGGTCAAATGTCATGATGAAATTGCAAAACCTATTCATATTAAGCTACCATACAAACAGCTAACCAAAATACTGTATGCAGTTAGATATCAGTAGTTTAACATTCACTTCAAGGGCATTTGTCAATCACAAGTCTTAAAAATCTGCCATTATTTCATATTTACATCAGCAATTTGATGGCTGAAGCAAAACTAAAAATATACTATAAGCCTTTTAATATCAAACATGAGAGGCTACAAATCAATTTTAAGGGCAAGAATAAAATTTTAAGTCATACTGACTGGTTGGAATGCATACTTAAATATTAAATCCAGCAAATTAAAGTCAATACAGGGAAGTTGAAATTGCCAAGTTTAGGAAAATGCAAAACCAGAACATATTAGATAACTAGTTAAGCAGAAGAACATAGAGAAAAAAATTCTATCTAGAGTGTACGACAAAGCAACGAGAAATAAGTGTGATTTTGTTGCAATAGGGGCAGATCTTATTGGGAAACATTAAACATCAGTATCCCCTTTGAGACACAAAATGTAATTATTGCACTTCACATGGCACTAGGGAAGCCAGAGAGGATGCTGTCTGGTTTTGGACATCTCACTAGAAGTGAAGACAAACTGCAGAGAATTAACAACAATATAAGAGAATGAAAAATATAGCCTTATGAGAAAGCAGTTGAATCAACTGGAATTGTTTTCCCTAAAAAAGGGAAGCCTGTCAAGTAGACATGATATATCTTCAAACACACGATTGATTTTTATTAAAACAAAGTCAGTGACTACATTCATTGAAGTGAAATAAACAGTAGACTTCATTTTTCTTACAGTCAAACAGTTTATAAGATACCTAAACTATTTTCTTAGCACTGAAGCAGTGAGACAAGTTAAAACATTGATCAATTCACAACAGCATCTGTATCCATTTCAGGCCTACTTTTCTACAATGACACAAAGAAATCCTTTGCTTTCCCTCTTTCTTCAAATGTAGCAGATGAGGTGGTCTATACATAAACCAAGACTAACCAAACAGACTGTTTGCCTTATCTTTCTCTTCACCTTTTTCATTCTTTTCACCTGAGAACAGCTGAAATTGTACTCTATTCTGAAAAGGTGCTGTAATCCACTGAAACAGCTGTTCACTCTGGACCACTCAGGGCTGCCAACTCAGTTTCTGAAGGCTGACAGAAGTGCTGCTCACCTGTAAGAGGCTGTAGCTGGAGTTCTTCTTCAGGAAGGTCCTTCCTGTGCGCTCTCTCCAGGCCCGTGCTGCAGCTACCTGGGATTCCAGCTGTGGCAGCGCTTCAAGACGCACTGGTATTGGGCGGCCTTTGGCAGACAAGCTCTCCAGTTGCTCCAGGTAGGCATAGTTGCTCCCATTCTGGGGTGAAAGAAATTTTTTTAAGCCAACAGTTCCACCATTGTATCACTTGCCAGCTTAATTTCAAGCCGTACACTATTTTGTCACTGACTAAAATAGAGTTCCGTATTAAAGGGAAGGAGGGCAACGTTTCAATCTTACTGTTATTTTCAAAATCCATCTCATAAAGCTTTTAACAGTCATTCTGACACAGTTAGCTGGCTTAGGGAATAAGACAACACTCCATTTCTATATGATTGTCTTAAATGCTGTCTTCTTAACAGTGAGCTACTACACCTGAGTTGTGCATGGGCTGATGTGAAATCCATTGGGATTATCACTGCAGTTCCCAACAAATATCCAATATATACAACCAGTTGTAGTCCAGAGGTAAACACCTGGAAATATCACAGAACTGTGGATCAAGTTATGTGGGTAGACTAATAGAAGGGGAGGCTACTGAGCTAATTCATCTATTTCAGATAGAAAATTCTGGACACTAGTGCCACTAAACCTTACACCATTCTTAGGAGAAAACACAAATAAAACCACATTTCCACAGCCAGATTCAAAACTGAAGACCTATGGGCACAGCATCTTCTGCTGAGGCTAAGTATTTCCAGTGAAATTATGCCAAACAGTTTCAATACCAAATACCATATCATAATGAATTTGCCAGCTCTTACATTCCCCCAAAAATGCATAAAAGTGAGACAGAAATTGGATAGCCAATGGGAAAACAAGACCACAAAGAGAAAATAAAATTCAAGCACATCAGCTATGGTAAGCTCATTTAACAACTATAGTGAGGCTTTCCTTCAGGTCACTTTTGTGGGTAGAGGTGCTAGGAATACAGGACAAGTCTAAATAAAAGGATGCAAGCAGAAGATTCCAGTCCCTGCTGTAACCCCTACCTGAATGGCCTCCACTTTGGCTGTCCAGTCTCTAGCCCGCTGCAGGGCTTCTTTCAGTGCCAGCACATTGGGCAGGTAAGCAGGGATGTTCTTTGCTTCATTCACGATGCCCTCCAGAGCCATCATACTTTGGCGTGGTCTAGAGTAAGAAAAACCCAGTTCCAGCCTTCTCTCAAAATGCCAGTTAACTAAAGCCATAAATTTGACAGGCTGGTGATGCAACTTCATCACTACACTGCAGTGTAGGATACCGTGGCTCTATGCTTGGAGGGTGCTACCAGCTACCAAAGAAAGGAGGTGAGAAAGCTGAAGGACTTTGCACAGTCAGGTTCAAGAGGGCACAGCATCACAACTCCTCAACATCAAAAAAGCTGTCTTGTGTAGCATACTCAGGGTTATTTGTTGAGAAGGATGAATAGCAAAGACAGCACTCAGCCTCCTGCCACTGTGTAACGTGATGGGGAATCAACACTCCTGCAATTCATCAGTAACTTCAAACCCAACTCTTGAGCAATCTAGCTGCTGGGAGGTAAAAAAAACCCCAGAACAAATGGCATCTACAGCTGCAAAGGCCCACCTCTTCACCACATTCCTCAAAGAGGGTAAGAAACATGGAAGTGTGTGACCTATAAGAACAATTTGCAAAGGAACACTCACCTGGCCTGCAGGCAGACCTTGGCCTTCTCCTCCCACCTCTCTGAGACTGTAAGCAGCTCCTGCAGCTCAGCCATGGCTTTCTCTACAGCATGGTGTGGTGCCAAGCCCACACCAGAATCAATCAGTTTCTTCATCACATCTAGGGTGACTCTCTGGGGATCCAAGAGGGTGGACCTCACCTCATCCAGCCACCGCGCCTGCTGCAGTTCCTGCTTCAGCCTTGGCAGCTCAGGAAGTTCTACATAAAGGCCAGAGCCCATGTCTATTAACTCCTGCAGCTTGGAAGAGTCTGGGACCTCATCCATCATAGCTTCTTGAGCACGCTCATGAAATTCTTCCACATCATCAAGCAGATTCTGAAGCAACACACAGTACAAATCAATTAGGAAAAAATACCCACAGGATCAAAAGGGAAATGTGACTGAGGGATCGGTCAGCTATGAATTTGTGATCATCCCATCATCAGTCAGAGCTTCTACACACATGCCAACTAGCTGTCACAAGCCATCAAGTCTGACACATATTAAGTAACTGACCATCTAACTTATTTGATGGCCTGATGTTTCATATCCGAGGCATATTAGCTTCATTGAACTTTGCAGCCAAAATAGCGTGACTGCAAATGACTGCAGATCCCAAAAAACAGAGTATTTAGCACTGCCCAGTCAACATAATTTTAAAACAGTGGGAAGAAAGGGGACTTCTGCAAATAGATAATCATTTCACTATAGTGTCAGAGGCATTACAGTAAGGATGGCAATACATTGCAGATCAAGACATGCTGAGGAGAAGTAACAAGCCAGAGATGTATGAGACCACAAATTCCAAAAGATCATTAAAATAACAATGTTATTATTATTTCCTAAATCAGGCCCACCACTTAAAAGAATCAGGGATTTACTGCACCAAGGAAAGAAATGAAAATGCAAACCCCTCTTATTAAAGGAGACAATTTCACAGAAATCCAACTGCACTGCTGCAGTTGTCCTCATCCCCATATTTTGGCACTGCAGTGAAAAAAATCAAAGCCAGTAAAGAATCTCTGCAGGAGATTCACTCAAGGACGTTCAACCAGTATCCTCAATGGATTCACTCCCAAGTCTCTTACAAGAAGACAGGTATTTCTGACAGTAAGTCGATGGCAAAATGAGGAGCAAACCCTGCATTTCCTAACCCTTAGCTTACTGCCCTTTTTGGCTGATGCTGCTTCTCATGACTGGCTGGAAACCAGAAGGCCTTTATTAGAAAGAAAAAGACCCACATTACAAAGATTTTGATTTAGGAAACATATGCTGAATGTTGCATAGTGACAACAGTAAATTATTAACAGTTTAATAATGACAATGTCTTTTGTGTTAGAAAATACTCATCATCCAACATGACAACTGTTATGCTATTCATTACGATGGATAATTGCATTCAAATGCCATGCTGAAAGGTAGTGAGTACTTAAGACATAAATGATCGTTATCTGACTTCATTGAGAAACTAAGAGACTACAGTTTGTAACCAGTAAAGAGATAATATTTATTTATTGGGTAGTGATGATGTTGAAGCTTCAAGAACATGCCCGTGCACAGGTAGAGTACTTGAACCAGAACAGTTTCCTAATGCTGGGAGGTGCGGGAAGAAAGACTAGCTGGGAGAAAGTATTTAGACAAAAATACAAATTAAAACTGTTAAGAGTTAATTGTATGTTTTCAGCTCTGTCATTACAAATTATGTTAAAATTAGAAGTGGGATTTTAACACGATACAAACAAAAAAGTACTCTGAGAACAACGTTACTGGTCTATTAATATAGGAAGATAAAATTTCATTAATAAATGTTAGTATAAAGAAATATTTTTGGTTTGTATGTGGAAAGAAGTGTAGCAAAACCACCCCATCATATCAGAATACACTTTCCATTCTATTAGCTGCTGAGAAATTCATTAAAGAACACGTCTGAATGATAAAGATGTTGATTTAGCATCAACAGGCCTGGCAAAACTGCATCCTGAAGTCCTATAGCTTTCTGAAGGAACCTGTTTCCAGCAAAAATATGCCAATATCATAAAAACAAGAAGAAAGTCCAATATAAAGTCTGTCTTACCACCACTAACTACCATGGAAAAGTTAATATGAAATTCATGAATGAAGGACATAACAAATGTTAGCAAACACTTAAGGAAAAGAGGTCTTCTCAAACAAAAGTAACTTACTTTTAAACTGTATGTTGGGTTGTACAGCAGTAGCTGCACATATGGCAATGTTTACAAATTTTGGCCTTGATCTAGTACTACACAACACTATTAAAACTGCATCAACAGAACGTGCAGGTTAACAAATGGTTAATGTACAACTCTAAAAGCATTTCTTAATGTCAAAAATCTTTATTAAGGCTGTTTCTTGAAGGAGTTTTCTAGAACCTGGTTAGTACATGAAACACTATTTAGCATTTCATCACCAGTGTCAGAGAAACAAATTAAGACTGCTGCTGAAAACACTTGCTGTGATGCAGACTGCCAGAATGACAAATGCCAGGGGAATCAGTATGATCTGGATTGCTTATTAGTCTAGATTCATTCACAGACAGGTGCAAAGATATATATGAAGGGTAGGAAATGCAGGCCATGCATACAGATTAGGAGGGCTGAAACCTGGAAAGCAAGGCTGAGAAGTATTTACAGAATAACTGACAACGTGGCACTGCTTCCCCTCTCCCCTAAAAGAGCACACCAATGTAACCTTCAGAGGTTTCTACCAAGACATGTAAAAGGTAGGACTTATCAAGAAATTTCACCTTTACAGATAGCACTGATGATGCTGGAATAAGAGTAACTGGTTTGGAGAGACAAAACTGGGCTGTCTGGACAGTGACAGGCGAGGGGCATCTTTTGTCTTTGGTTATCTGCAATAAGACCACCACATCTGACAATGCCCACTGCAACAGGCACCCTAAAAAGTGCACACACAGTCACTTAAAGTGCTCTGTTCATCTGCCCAAATGCTGACCACCACATGCAAGACCCCACACTGTGTAAGATTGCTACACAAGAGCCCAGGTATTCTTCCAGAATGCAATGGAGGCCCGGGGGAATTAGGGCACCTCACAGGACACTGGATATCCATGCTTAGGCTATCAGTTTGAGAGCGGCTGTGACTTCAGTAGCATAGAAATACAAACACCAACACACTGCCCACTTAGAAACATGCTTGCAAATGAACGGGAAATATACGTTATATTCCATTAGGAAGAGACAGAAACATGTCATCAGCAGAACCTCAATGACAACAGCAACATTTCCCAGTAATGCAGAAAGACAGAGAACTAGATGCACGTAAGGCCTTGTACTTCCTTTCCTGAAGCCACAGACATCACTGCAAAGCAGTCATATGCTTTACATGAAAAGCTAGAAATGAAACATCCCACTCAATCCATCTCTGACAGTGCAGGACTGATTCTCAAGAAAGCAGAAAAAAAAAGAGAAAAGCTTTTCATCCTTTACACCAGACATTATCTGTTTTAAAAAAATACTACCACAAAACCAGAACAAAGCAAAAAGCACAGCATTATCTAAGGAGCAGATGCAAACTTACCTTTACTTGTCGGGCCTGGCTGATAACACAGGGCAGGCTAAACAATTGCTGTACAAACGCTTTAAGCTCCTCCATAGTTAGTTTGGTCCTTGTCCTTCCACTGTCCTGACTCACTCTGCTGTATGAACAGATATAATTAAACAATACTGGGTGAGAGATAACATGAGGATCCCCGGATTTACTCCCAGTGACAGAAAGCTAAATGATTACTGCGAAGTTACCTAAAACATTTAATCACCTGAGAACTCAGAAAGTACTCCAAAATCTTTGAAACAAAATTTAATGTAATTCCTCTAAGCACCTTCAAGAGAATTACCCTTCATTTCAGAGGTCCAATCCTCTGGTTGACTTTCAAGTTGAGTTTGTTACAAATAGGTAAAAGAATATAACCCCATAAAGCCTGCTTTAGGCAGCTCAAGAAGTTGATGGCCATAATAGGCACTGACAAGAAGACAGAGATATGTTAACAGCAACAAACTCTGAAAACAAATTTTATTGTCTGGCATGTTCTCTTGCAGCCAGAGAACTGCTGGAACTGGCCTTGCAAGAGAGGACTGCTATTGTGTAGGCCATGTTCTGCAGGCACTTCCATTAAATATCACTCAAAGCAAGTAAAACAAGCCTGCTGAATGCAGTAAAAGACAAAAGTGACACACAGCACCAATTAAACACTTGGTATACATATCCCTGGCAGGCACAACAGATTCAAACACTTAAGAGCTGCTCCCTGCTAATGAATCTACATTTTATTATTACATAAATATTAAAGGGGGGGAAAAAAATCAATCTTTAAACCTGTGGACTTACATATAATTGCAAATGTAAAATTCAGATTAACGATCAAATATAATTATACACCAGCTAAACCTCAGAGGGGACAAAGGAATACTGCAGGCTTTGATTTGCTGCAACAAGCAGAGAGGGGAAGTGGTGGCTGCACCAGACCTGCTGTGCCCCCAGTATTCATGCCCAAGAGCAAATGGGGTGCAGGGCTCCAAGGGACAGCACTGTGGGAGGGGACACTGAAACATCCCACAGCCATTCTGTCCCTCGTCCAACCACAGGCTGCTGCAGCATGAAAAGCTGCACGAAGAGATACAACTATCACTGCCTAGGGAAACTCACAGCTCCCAACAGAAGGGAGAGATACAGGATTGGAATACTGGACACAACTTCACAGTAACACAACAACTGTTGGTTGGGTTTATGTACAAAGAGATGGATAAGGAATGGATTTTCTTTTGCTACATTTGACCATGAGTTTATTGCTGCATCTGCCCCTGCCAAATTGTTCCGTTCGAGCACTTAATTTGCTTTTTTAATAACCTTATCCCTTGTGTAAATGTGATCTTTCTCAATGTGTTAAACACAAACATAAATGTTAAAGAAGCAGTTGAATGTGACCTTTGTAATTACATTTCCTAATACTATTTAAAGAAGTTTTAAAATCTTTCTTAAACCTCAGTTTTGTAAAACATCGTTATTTAGCATACAACAGCCCTCAGACATACATACAAGTCCTTTTTTTGTCCCATAGGATTCTTGCAGCTTTAGATCAGACACACCATTCAAAGCTGCCAAATCGTTCTACCCCTTGTCTTTCTTGGGATAGTGCTGGAAACCCACCAAATATTTAAATGAAGAGTTACTTTTTTATATATATACACTATATATATTTTGTCCCAAACACAAACACCCGTGCCAAAACTTCCTTTCATTATATTTTTACCTCTAGTTGTCTTTCCCTACAATTCTCCCACATATTCACAGAAATACTTCATCAGCAACCAAACACAAGTGCTCCAAAGGATTTCACATTTCAGTACATGAATCAGCTGAAAACATGATGTCTGTCACATTCCAACCAAGTCCACTTTTTTGGCCCCTTGTGTCACTGTCTCTGCTTCCTCCCCTCCCTTCCTCTCAGTGAGCCACAGCACTAAGGACAGGAACCACTGAAAGAAGTTAAGACAAAGTGAGACCTCCACTTCCAGGTCAAACTGAGTAACAAAAGCGACAGATGGAAACTGTAGAAGAAATGCCTGCCCTACCTGTGTTTTTGCTTTTTGCTCAGAAGCAGCTGTGCTACTGAAGCACAGGTCTCTGCTTCTTTCACAGCATCTCGGAGCCTGCGGAAAAGATCATTCTCTGGATATTTCCTGTCTTCAGCATCCTCCAACATTACTCTCAGCTCAATCACATCTGTAATAAGAGTACACAAATAATCTGTATGCAAGTACAGAGAAATTTTTGATTGCTTCAAAAGGTCTCCAATCAAGGTTCCAACAGGGTAGTTCAATTTGAAATGCACAATAAGCTGTATTACAGCCTTGCATTAGCTCATCTCTTTTTTCTACTAAACAAAGCAGCGTTTCTCTCATTAAATCACAGCACAGAACAAATGCAGGAGTTTCAGGACATCCTATGAATGATAGAAATCTGACCTTTCTTGTGGTTGAGATTGGCAGACAGAGCCTCTGTAACTCTACTGACCCAAGTGTCATAAGACTGTGCTCTGACTTTCACTCCATACAGCAAAGAAGGAAGGTCTTCTAGTGGATACCGGTACCTGGTGATATGGAAGGAAAACACAGAGAAAATATTAATGCCTGTACAAAAGCCAATATATTGTTAAAATTGAGTTTTTCCAGCTATTACAAGGCCGGAAAAGCAGAACATGTACAATACCCATTTGCCTTGGGACCAAGAAACAAGACAAAAACACTCCTTTAATAAAGGAGGAGAGAAGGGTGCCCAAAGGTATTTGGTCACTGGTCTACAGCAAACTATTAGATATGGAAGAAAAGTAGGCAGGGAAAAAAAGAAATCCTGCATACCTTAGACACTTCTTCTGCATAGGGCATGGACATAAATCAGATGGATGGTACAAGCACACCAGACGCTCAGGATTACAGGAACATGTAAGAGCTGACAAGAAGCATGTGGTTCTGCAAGCTGTGCACTGACGTTCATCATCTGGAACCAGTTCAAACACCTCTTCTTCAGACATCAACACTCCCTAACAAAAAAAATGAGACACTTGCTCAAAAAAACCCTTATGCAGGCAGCGGGAGGGGGAAGCAAAAGTTCTTTTGCAAGCACAGAGCTGTCTTTTATTACCCACCATCTGTACAACAGTCTCCCTTAATCGTGTCTCTTCCTCTATCAACAGAGTCATCTCCTTGCAGACCATAGCAGCCAGCCCAACATCCAAGCACTCTGGATCTGCAGCCATCTTGAAGATCAGCTCTTCGTGGGAGAAGACACAGTGACGTCCCAGCCTTCGGTAATGACTCACACACTGACGTCCAATTGGAAGCTACAAAAAAACCACAACATCTACCATTCTGAGAAAAGATATTGCAAGAGCATCTCTTCACTCCCCCTTTTCCTTCCCCTAACAAAAACTGGGAAAAGACTGAGGCTAGGAGAATTGCATTTGACAGGACAGAGCCAATTATAACAACCTTAAATCATGTCATAGATGAGGACAAACATGATCTCCATGTTGGGGGGGTGAGAGGGCATCTTCCATAATCTTATGTGCTTAACTTATAGACACAAGTTTAAGAGTTATCCTGAGCCCTTTTTACTTTTAGTGGAAAGAAACTGGCACCATAGAGAAGTCATCTGGTATATGGTAAGGTGAATGCATTGCCCTCTGTATACTACTATGCTTGGAGATAGACATTTAACACAAGATACCTAGAGTTCACCAAAATTGCTATCACTTATTCTGTGCCTTTTAAAGCAAAAAAATATAAGATGCCAGATGAATCTGCCAAAGAGATTCCTGGTTACATATAAGCAAAGGAAATTTCATATGGCTGATATGAGTTTAGCAGTTTTTCAGAGTCTATACCCAGACTACATTATGAGCATGGGAGAAAAAAAAGAACACTGACAACACAGTCAATCCTGTAGACAATTTTTGTGATAAATCCATAAAATTCTCTGATCAAAGGCTAAAATTTCTATTTGTAGTTAACAAAAAAGAAGCTAGAGATAAATAAACTACAGATGAGACCATAACTTCCAACTGCAAACCCTGGATAGGAACAATCCACATACACTATGCACTGATGTGGCACAGTTATTAGAACAAGCACTAAAATAACTAAAAGGTGCAATGAGCTGGCACAAAAGAGGAAGAAAGGATGGCTTATGCCTATCTCCAACATCCAAACAACAACAGCTGCTGAAGACAGTACATTAATCTGTATCAAATTCAGAAAGAGGCATCACAGAAACACTCGCTAAAGGTACTGCAAGATGTCACTTTTTTGTAAGATCGATACTTAAAAATGAAGAACATGTGCAAAAGTTTCAGCTTGAAGCTGCTTAAAGTTATGTGCTCATCAAAATTACTTTGTCATGGAAACTCACATCAGTTTTTAACTGCTGTAACCAAGAATTATAAACATAAAATATACTATATAACTTGAAAGATTATTCTTCAGATAGTTAAGTTACTAACAAACTCCTTGCCAAGGTCACTGAGCAGAGACATAGCAAACATACACAAAAGAACATACCCAGTCAGCAGTGCAGAAGTTCACAGCTTCAGCAAAGTTATAGCCCTGGTTAAATCCAGAGTGATAGGCACGAGGAAAGGTCACAACGAACTCACCAGCACACTGATTGGTCCTGAAAACCTAATATGAATGAAGATAAAGGAAGAAAAAAGAATATGTAACATGCAACAGAGTTTAAGACACAAAACTAAACGATGTTGGAACAACCTTTTCAGTACCTACAGAACACTACAGGCAACACAGCTATACCAACAGTGGTAAGGACTGGTTCTGTCTTCTCAAAACGAATACTCAGTTTACAGCCTTACTCAAAAGAGCTGAATATATAAGCCAACAGTTTAAAATTCTCTTTATGAATCCCAAAAGAGATGTTTCTCTATCATAATTTAATCCATTGTACCACACAGTGCAACAGCTTCTGGAAACAGTTTATGGTTTGCTTTGTTGGGGTACTTGCCAGGGAAGCAATTTATCCTAAGACAAAAGCCAATGATAGTGACTGCTGTTTAGAGGTCTGCAATCAATTATGTTTGGTCAAAAAAGCATTTTGTAACACTGAAATTCCTACTGAACATAAGACAAGTACTTTACTGTCAAGGGATACTAAAAGCATTTCAGACAAGTATGCTGTTAAGCAAGAGAAGGGATTTTTTTAATTAAAAACTAAGTGTACTACACAATGTACACTTGTTCTACAGAAGATTCTAGAACACAACTTTAAAAAACATCCCATCCGAACTGAATATGCAAATGTCCACCATAAAAATTCTTCGGTTATACCAAACCATTGTTACACAAATCTGGCAGAGAACAAAAAAAGAGCACATAGAAATACTTATGCAAAAAATGCTGGTGTGCTACTCACTGGTACACCATGTTCCATCAGCACATTGGGGTTCATAATAGTGACCAGCTGATGCAGGAGATCAGGCTGGGATTCAAACAGCTCAGGAGCCAATTCCTTCATCACATCTTCCAGCTGCTCTGCTGCATGAGAGGGCACACCATACCATGTCTTCGGCTCTCCCCTACCAAAACAAAACCAGTTATAAACACATCTTAAAGGGAAGTAATGATGCCACACAACTGCAAAGTACTCCTCACACCCAGCAGCACTGTCCTCATAAAGCCAGGTATTTTGCACCCAGATACAAACAATGTCTTTAATCAACACGCATATTCTTCAGGAAGTACTATTCTTACCTGACAACTCAGTGACACTACGACACACCTGACAGCAGGTTCCTTGACAAGCCTAATGTAGAAGATAACTGTCACTTACCATGATCTAAAGGGGTACAATGGCCAATTATTTCCTTCAGGAAGAAGGCATTAAGTTTAATAAACGAGACCTTGGCTGCCACAGCTGAGGTTTAAGAGAAAAGAGATCATGGTACTCCTCCACTCAATTACGTTTAGAGTGGTCATATTCCTGAAAGCAATGGAAGAGTATACCAGCCAGTGGAATGAAATGCAGGCAATCCTTCTGATATACACAACTACCTACTGAAAACCTGTGGTCCACTGTTCTCTTAAAATTAAAAAAAGCTAAGTAACATTTAGTTAAGTATGATGAAAGAAAGATTAACAAGACCAAAACTAAACAAATCAAGCACTATTTCAGTCCTTCCAGTTCTTTCTTAACTAAAATAAACTGTAACGACCTAGTGTCTACAGTGCTGAGCTTTATTTTTAAATTACATTTTATTAAAAAGTACAAGCAGTAGTCCAACGAAATATCTGAAAGAGTATAGACAGCACTATATAAATATATTAATAATCCTGTCACACAGCCTCCCAGAAAGGCCCAGAGCAGCACTTCCTGTGGTTCCCGTGGGCTGCAGTGGCACCTGCTGGCAGCACACCGCCAAGACATCCCAGTAAATCTGCTCCTCCACATATAATATGCTACTGGAATTTACCAGCAACAAACCCCTCACACACTGACCCACTTCATAGCACGCTGAGGACAGTAACTGAACTTGAAACAAAGTTAATTCCCTTCCTGAGTCTGTGGATCAGAGTTTACTAGCAAACATGCTTCTCCAGAGATGTGCTATCATGGTCTGAAGCCCATCAACTCATCTATACCAGACATATCACAAACTTTCTAAAGGGTTGCTTCCCACAGCTTTCCTCTCCTTCTCCCCTGCTCCATCCACTGAACTGGGAAGACTGCAAATAGTTTATCTGTCATAAGTCTTCCTTTCTAACACAAAAGCTGATCACCAGAACACTTCTAGGATGGTTCTAAATTCTGATTTCTCTTCTCTTAATGAGGAGTATGCACAGATCTGCTGCTGAGCAGTCAGTTCTGATGCCTCCATAAGCCATGAGACAGCAGACTCAATTTCCAGCACAGAAACAACCCAACTTTAAATCACAAAGCAGTGAACTCGTGAACTTTAACTCAGTTCAAAAACAAAGGTTTTTTTTGGAAAGATGCGACCCTGTAAAGCATGATTTTACAGTGACAATGGAATGTTGGTCACAGAAGAATATTTAATCACTTAATGAAAAATGCTAATATGGTTTAAACAGTATCTGTATTTTCTTTAAATCAGCCAAAGCTAAGAATTCACCACATTTAGCTTTTTATTTAAAAATGTCACCAGTGTGCACAGGCCCTTTCAGATAGAACTACAAATTTACTAAAGCAAACAGGGCATTGTAAGGTACATGCACAAAGGACAGCCCATACCAGTGCAGGTAGTTGATGGAATAGCTCCAGTGATCTTCAATATGCCAGCAAAATGAGGAGAAGCACATCCCTACATACAGCCAAGGTACCTTCATGCCAGAGATATCTGCATTGATGTGAGCAAGGACCGATTGTTCTAGAATTGGCATGTTGTTCAAGTTCCAACCAGAGAGTGCATAATCCTGCCAGAAGAAGAAAAATTGAAAAAAAGTCAGAAGAACATAAGGACAGCAGCTACAGAAAAGGAAAAGTACAAAGGAGAAGATCAGCCCACCCATTTCTATAGTAGACTGGCATATTTCGTGCAACATTATAACTAGAAATAATTCCTTAAATACCTTAGTCATCAACCATAGTAAGACTAAGGTTTTAAGGCCTGTCCTAGTAATTCGACATACATAGCCCACCTTCTTTGGATCAAGGTTTATATACTTAGGCTTTGATTTCCTTTCCATCTCAAGACTGCAGCTTTCATGCCTTTCTGGTAGAACAAAATACCAGCAACACCAGAAGAAGAACTAAAGATAGAAGTCTTCAGTAATGTAGGACAACTTGAAATTGTAAACAATGCAGTGAATCTTATGTTATTATTTCAGCTTTTTTAACACCTGTTTTACTTCACTGCAGTTTATGTTGATCTACTTTATAGATTACTTTAGAAAGTTTTCTCAAGGGAAGAAATTCCTACTCATTCAATTTTAGAGAAGACAGCATCACCTGCCAAGCACTCCCACCTTTACTCTCAAATACACACAATTTGAAGTAAAAATGATAATCCAGGCAAACATAAAAGCTCACTAATGTGCTTTAACATTAGTCTACTTTCTACCTTTAAAAAAGCTGTAAGGACAGATTAACAAGCATTTTAGACCTAACCCATAGTTGCTGAAAGGACTAGTCAAATGCTCAGCTCAGCCACACATTTCTGCTGTTTCCTTTGCTCTGACACTACAAGGGCAAAGCAGTGAGTCAGATGACTTCAGTTATTCAGCTAAAAATTTTTTACGTGACTATTTTCATACAAACAGATCAACAATCCGTTCTGACTCACTCAGAAGCTGCACAATCAACGAAGGTACACCTATGAAGGTGCAGGTATGAGTGGAAGACAACAGTGAGCAGGATTACCTCTTTCAGTGAGCAGTATACATTGATTTGGGGTCTGTAATCAGGACACCACACCTTTATTCTCACTTGGTCTGAATTTAAGCACATAAGCAGCAAGAAAATTGATATGTTATGCTAAGTGTGAGGGAAAATACGTAATATACTTACCAGATGTTCTTCATAAAATTTGCTATAATAGGATGCTGTATCTACATCTTTTCTTTCTTTACAGTGTGCACAATCCAAGAAACAAGCTAAATCCAATTAGTTTGTTTTACCCATTAAGAACCTCCTAAGGAGGATAAAATCATGTTTCTGTAGCTAAGTCTATAATGAAACGGTTTGGAACAAGAAAGGATACTGTTAGTATCCTCATACTCAAGCATACTGCAATAACGTGCAGTTCTTTGCCTGCTAAGATTAAATGACAGAAAAGAAGTGTGACTTAAATCATGAAAAGGAGCTTATTTATCAGCAACCAGATCTGTAAAGAACCTCAATTATCAGATTAATGCCCTGCTCAAAAGGAATGTTAAGTACATGCGAAAGCCTTAAGCAACTTCCTCATGAAAAAAAATCCATGCTGATTTCTGACCTAAATTCTTAATGTGAAATCTTATGCAGAGCAAAGAATGGGGTCAGTCTGCAGATCCTGTTCCTCACCTCCTCCTCTGGCATCAGCTTTCGTCGGCCATCCTTCACTGGGAAGCCACTTCCAAAGTCCTTGGAAGAGATATCAGCCCCATACTCCACAATGACATCTTCTTCTATGCTGCTCACTAATCGCCAGAATTCTTTTTCTACAAGCTCAGTGGGAACCATCTGAAAGCAGAAGAGATGTTCAGGTATGTGCAAGTAAGAACCAACATAAAAATTATCATTTAAGCAATAAATCACTATTAATTCTCCATGAATTTTCAAACACCAAGGTCGCTGCCTCTCTTCCCTCCATCTCTTTATGCAGTTTGGTGACATCATGAGGGAGGGAATAAACAAAAAAGATGGAATCACCAGAAATACAGCAAAAGAGAAGCAGGAGACAGCCAACAGAAATCAAGAAGCAAATAGAATGAACAGCATGCAAATTCCAAACTATTTCAGAGGATAATGACCAGAATTTCTGAATAACAGTAAGGAAGTTCAGATATAAAATTGTGTTCAAAGTTTGATCTTAATACAGCGCATTATGATTATTACTTATACGTATTTATTTATAAAGCTTATTTGTAAAATAAGCTTAGTTCCTTGCTTTGCTCCATGTCCCAAAGCTGTATCATAAATTGGTGTCCTTAAAAGGTAGAGGCTTTAGCAAGAATGTCACCAAAGAACCATGAGAAGCGAAAGATCTTGGTGCAGTACAGTTTACAAGACAGTGGAACTGTGGAAGTGTGCCAAAGCAGAAATTCTAGTTTTAAAAATGCTGCTGAAATGTAGAACAAAAAAAAAAAAATAAAAACCAACCTTGTCATTATCAGACAGACATAATTTATTGACTTGAATACAAGAAAAGACTGTAACAGGAAAACAATGATTTATCCTCTGAATGAACTAAACTAAGACAAAAGCCATAGGAAGGGCAGGAGAAAGACCCCTTTGCCAAACAAGAACAAGATACTTAATTCAGTTTTTCAAAAAGGGCAAGAACTTTAAACTAGAGAATGACCAATACAGTATACCCTAACGAGCAGTAAAGCTGTCTGTCCATCACAGGAAAAGGGTGAAATTAAGTTAAAAGGATACCAGATGCCAGAAAGCTAAATCATTTGTTTACATGTCTGAAGCTTATGGTGCCTCTTTGAACAAAGCTAAGATGCCTTAGCAAAAACAGAGGATCAACTGAAACCTCCTCTCTTTTTCCCTTACAAGGAATCACAACAAAAGTTGAAACTCACATGGACTGGCATGTTGAAATAATCAGACTTGAAGTTATCAGCCATTTCACCAAAGCTCTGGAGAGTATATTCCCTGACAGCTTGTTCAAATCCAAAGGCCTCTCGGGGTTTGTTGCATTCCTAGGAGACAGAACATAAAAATATTGTTCCCTGCAGCAGACTCTGACACAGTTACATTTTTAGCAGAAAGCCCTGGTGTCCTTACCAAACACAATACGCTACCACTTTCGAGTGCTTTCCTCAGTCCTACCACAACGGAAACAGAACAGAATTTATGGCACAGAAGCTAATCTAACACTGTAAACCCCAATGCTACACACTTCTGCTTTCCTGTCCAAAACTAGGCTTCATCATCTACTGCTGCCAGCCACGGAGTATGAGCATGCACAGGAGGTTTGGGCAGCCCTAAGACATTTCTTAGACACACTGGATTCAAGTACTTGCAGAGTAACTGCATAGGAACAAACCCCCTCAAAGCACTTCAGTCTTAGCAAATCATCAAGAGATTTGGTGCTGTGAAAATATATAGGAGGAAAGAAGAAGAGGAAAATTATAACAGGGCAACAGAGCCAGCAACAGACACAGCCTATCTGACAGAAAACCTCCAAGTCTTTCACTGTTCCATCCCTGTTCATCCTGAGAGTGCAAGAAACAGTAGTGTGCATTCCAGCTCCCTCCTCACCCATTTCTTGTGTGTCTTTCTCAGCTCCTTTGGAACTGACACAATGTTTACATGTACACAAAGATGATGTAAAACTATCTGATTGCCAGCTGTTCAGTCATAAAGAAACAGGGCTAGAGAGGAATTCATCAGTAGTTTCTTTTTTTCCAAGAGGAACTCTCCTTAGACTATGCCCAACATGTATCAAAGTAGCTCTTAAATGAAGGCTCTACATCTGTGAATGCTGTCAAACAATGCTGACCTAAATACATATAAAGAGCTCCTACCCCATTCGTCCCAGCTTCTGTTCCAGCACCCTGCTGTTAAAATTACATTAAGCATCTGTGGACAATTAACATCTAAAGTGAAAACTGAGGCATAAAGCACTACTGGGCACTTGAAACATCTTTCTGCTGTTATTTGTTTACTCACCATTACATAATACAGCTATGTTTTTTCCCCTTCTTGCTTTTATTTTCAATATATTTCCAGAATTTTTCAAGTATTTTCTGTACCATTTGATAGTAACAACTTACTTGGCACCTGATCTTTCTTGGGTTTGTACGTACATGCATATTTTTCCTTGGTAACTATGTATCCCTGTTTTAATTAGCTGGGGCAAAAATTCTTCTTAGTTTCCACATCCTTAAACTACTGCAGCTACTCTATTTCCTACCATATTCTCTAAATTAACTCCACAGTAGACTGCTGCAGTTTGCTAATACTTCTTCATAGTTCTCTCTCTTAAGAAAACAAGCAGCGGAAATCACTCTGTGAGCAGCAGCCCAAAGGGACAGCTGCATCTCTTCCCTTGCCTGTAACTATGAATTTCCACCTCTCTCACAACAGCGTTTGCCTGAGTTCATGGGACAACTTCCTCTCTCAGTGAGAGCAGCAAGCTGAGGCCCCTCATCCTGTTGCTGCACAACCATCCCTTCACCACCACAGAGAAACCAGCAGAAGCCAACACAGAAGTGTGTGGGGAACTGGGGGAAAGTGGGCATATACATGTGTGTGCCCAACTGCCCCCTTTGGGAAAAACATGGTCTAAAAAAACTAAAGCCAGTCTCAGAATTACAGATTTAGGAACAGTAAGCATTCCCTCTGAATCCTACATCTACCAATTCTCTGAGCTTATGAAATTTGTTTCCTTAAGATGAATACCAGGCCAATCAAGTGATGTTTGCTGCCTTTAGGCTGTTGTTCCATCATCTCCTGGAACTTAGCAGCTCTTCTTTTTTGAATCATGAAATTCAACTATCTTCCACTTTCAGAGCCTGAACAGTTCCTTTTCTAGTCTAAATCAAAAATAGCTAAAAAATTTTAAGTTAGTTCTTTCACTTTATGCTACAAGCTATTCTGAACAATGCTGTAATGATCTCCCAATAATCAAAGCTCTGTTATGCAAAAATTGCATACTTTGGTTAATTCATAACTTACAAAATGTCTCACCATTACGCTGAAACATCCATCACAACTCCACTTCTCACTCTAATTTCCCACTAACAGATTACCAAATTAAGTTTCAGCTCTTAACACACCAAGGCCAAAGTTTCACCTGTCACATGTCCACGTAATAAACAAAGATTATGGCCAAGCTATAGAAGGACTGTTTCTCTCTCCTTATGGCTTATCAACCAAGATTAATGGCTCATCTTGACAAAATTCCAAAACAAAGTCTTCTACAAGGATGGATTGGCGCTCAACTGCTCTTCTTCTGATCTTTCCAGGTACACGAGTACACATACAAAGCTGGAGCAGTTCTTGAACTGTACCTCAGCAACACACTTTGGACACCTCCAGTCACCCTTGGGTACATCAGGTAGAGGAGGAATCAAGCAAAAAGTGTGATAGCTGTCATCACACCCATCACACAGCAGCAGTTTGTCCTCGTTATTTCCTCTACCGCAAAATAAGCAAACATAGAGATCAACCTGTGAAAGAAAAAAAAGAGAAAAAAGAAGTTAGAAAAAAGTTTCTCATACAAAAGCTGTCTTCCTTAAATGAAAGAACAAAGGATATAATCCTAAAGTCCAATATATAGGCATCAACAGTCTCCTCTGGTTTTTTAGAAGCATTGATAATGAATGATTATGCTTCAATTTCCCAAAGCAGCAACACGTGGGGGGCAGAGGGATTTTGGGTGCTGCAAAGAAACTATGCACTTGAGCTGGACAACTGTTTGCTGTCTAACTCACGTAGAGTCTCATTTATGTTATTCTAAGGCAAAAGAGTAGGTTGCAGTTTTCAGAACTCCCTCCCTTCAGGCCTCTTAGCATGGAAAACAATTCAAACTAAATTTTCGACAAAGTGTGCATAGCTGAGGAAAATATAAAAAAAAAATTTCAGAAACATTTGTGTCATCACTTGCAACAGTCCAGTGATATCTTTGCAATTAAAAAGAAGAGAGAACAAAAGGCACAAACCTACAGATTTCAATCTAAAAATCCAAGAGGAAGGAAAGGAAACTGCATGTAAAGGTACCAACTTCTTTACTTTCTCCAAAGCAAAGGATAAAAACTCCAAATAATAAGAGAGAAATATTAATCCCAATACAACAGCAAACAATTTTCACAGATATCTGTTCAAGGTAGTCACTGGGACCAGACAGAAAACGTATCAACAGGTTTCAAATTTTCTTTGCTGTTGTTTCCTGCACTGCCCAAAGGACATGAATTAAATATAAACACTTAAGACCAAAGAACTGTAACATAATAGAAATTAAGAACTCTATGTATTGCTTTATCACAGCTAAAAAATCACCTTATGTATAAATTTTTACTAACAACATGAACTTCTTGAATGACACCTGCTCCAAATTCTGTCACTCCTGCCCCCAGTCACCAGCAACTCAGGCTATGTGTACTTCCATCACCAAGCTCAAAGTAACACCAGAAGTAGTGGGGTTGTTTTGGGGGGGTTTAATTTCACCCAGATGCCAAACACGTGTGCCTTTCAGCTGAGAAGGCTCAGGTGTGTTAAATACTTGATGTCAACCCCATCTTTAGTTACACCAGCCTAGTTAAGTATGCAGCTCCTAGCTATGCAACAATATACTTCTTAAGAAGACTGCTCAGGTTTCCTAAGAAACTATTTTAAAAAATAATGCAGTTCTATTAACAGACATATTGTTCTCCCCTTTTAAAAAAATCCACACACTCACCCTCATGGAGTATCATGTCTGTGTAAAACACCAAAGCAGCTGCTTTTGTTGCAAGTACAGAGAAGAGCAGGAGGGTACCTTAGCAGGCATTTTCAGGTTCTCTTCCCGAAACTACCAATGCATTAAAATGGTGATCATAAGAGGAGGCTTTTCTATGATACTCACTAGCTACCTATCACTGATAATCCTTCTTCTCTCCAAATTCCTATTAAGATATGCAATCTCTGTGTTAGAATAAGCAATGGTTTGCCAAATACAAAAACTGCACTGAAACAGATATTCACAACAAGCAGATCTGTGATTATGCAATAACCACAAACAAGCCTCCTAGCCATGGAACAAAACACAGTCAGACTATGCTGATAGATAACTATATGCACTGGGAGGAGGGGATAAAGAGCTGTATTCTATCTCCCAGTTAGCAATTCACATAAATAAAATCAATTTCACAATAAGATAAATAAACTATGCAGAAGTATAAACAAATCTGCACCACAGTATTTTTCAGACCAAAGCAATAAAAGGCAAAAGCATCACCTATGCATTTTGAACTGCTTTCCTTGAAGATCTCTTATCCAAGTATAAAAATAAGTGTGGAACCAAACAGTACTAAGACACAGAATTGCACAAAGATCAGAGTTACACCGGAACAGTTCCAAAACAACAGTTGTCACTACAGTACTTTCACTCAATTTGTAAGAGAAAATGAAGAGAGTAAACAAACTACAGTTTTCCATAAAAAAAAAAGACTAAATATTTTAAAATTAAAGCATACTTAAAACTGTCACAAAATTTACACAGCCTAAGAACATGATATACTCAGTAGGGGCACAATTAAAAAAAATTTCTAACTTAGCTGCAAGAGCACAATGATCTTGTTTTTTAAATATCCAGCTTCCCTCACATTTCCCCCCCTCTCTGGAGGCATTTCCACACATAAAAATACGATTACTAGAGTGTTAGGTTGCCTTGGCTTTCTATGGTAATTTAAATTATTGAAATTTAAAATAAGCTCTTGTAAGTGTTCTCAGGCTAAGAAAAAAAAGAAGAGCTGAATTATAAGTGAAGAGTCTAATGCATGAAAGCATGTATTTTCATTCCTGGTTGCATACACATGCTAAATATGACACTTTAAAAGTAGAAAATCACGTGCTATAAAAGACATTACGAACAACAATCCACTGCTTTTCCATGGCCAAACATCACAGCACTGAACACTTTATTTTTCTCATAAGGGGTTTCTCTTGAGTAACTTGTATAATGACTAGTTTAAACTCAAAAAAGAAAAGACACGAAAGGTGGAATTACTGAAAACAAACTCCTGAAGTACTGGAGCACCTCAAAATTTCTTGTAAGGAAGAGAATTGTTTTACAAAGGAGAGCTCAAAAAGAAAATTACCTACTCAAGGCATTCAAGCACAGGACAAGTACAACCAGCAAAAAGCTTCACATTGCAACAGCCTTCCTGTCCAAAAGATTAAAACAAAAACCTAGAGCACAGATTCTTTATCAAAATACTGCTCTTTCCTCCCCTAACAGCATTATCTGCTACAGCGTGCATTGATGCATTTATTTGGAGGGGTGGGGGTTGTTTTAGGGGAAAAAAACAATCTTAGTATATCAACTAAAATGATTTTATCAAAAATGGCTGCAAAGGAATCAAACTTACAAAGTTGACAGAAAGAGTTCCTTTGCGTTGCCTCATCTGCATTCCAAATGCTTCTGATCTGGTTCCCTTGCGTCTTCGTGTCACCTCATCTTAAAATAAAGTTAAATGTTATCAGTATGTCATCAAGAGCGACTTAACTTGCAGAAACACCACAGACACCTAGCCTGGTACTCGGCATTTCACATCAGAAACTACCTGACACTCCAAAGAAAGGAAAAATGTGGTGTTATCCCTGGCCAATCTAAAATCAACAGGATCAGGAAAACCATATTTTGCTTATCCTCACAGGTGATCCCAACGGCCTCATGAAACAGAGTGAATTACAGTCATCATTTGTGCATTTAGCTGGCAGGATCAGTGTCAGTATTGTCAAATCCTGTTTTCCCTTCCAGTCACTCAGTTCATGGAACAGCTGCTTAATTGTTATTGTTACTATATAATACAGAAAGAGCTGAAACTCTGCCAAGTTATATGAAACACCCTGTAAATCTTTCTCATGAATGAAACCCTAGAACACTTAGCTTTCTCTTTCAAGTTTTGATTTGCTTACTTCTTAATGCTGTCTCTAGAGACATTCAGAAAGATTTGTCTCACTATTTTACAAGGCAAAGGGGCCAAGATTTAATTACCTTCTTTATCCTTTGCTCCCAATGCCAGTCCCATCATCTTGGGTCCAGCTCCAAAGATCTGCAGCTTTTTTAGTTCAGTGTTTCTACTCACTTCTCCTGCCTCTGCCTAAAAATAAAAGCAAGACCACATCAGCACAAACCACCAATGTTTCCCCTCCAGGTTTTTTCATAATTTGTTTATATTCCACTCTCCCACAACATCTGCTCATCAAAAGAAAGGAAACAAGAGGCATGAAAAGACATGATTTTCTGTTCCTAAAGCAAATGAACATATGCAAATGGAATAAAAGACAGCAGTTTTGCCTCAAATTTCCAGATTATTTCCTATTTAGTAATTACAGATCAACTACAGAAAATCAACTATACAGCAAATAAAAGAACCAGGTTTGACATTTAGCAAAAAATACGAATGCAACAGCAACATTTTCCAAAATCACCATGATTTGAGTCAAGTGCCTGCATTTTAACATACACACTGTTTGAATATGGTTTTCTTATCTGCTTCCATGAGTAGAAACATCCACATGACACTAATCAATTCCAACCAACTTCCTCAAGCCTGGCTGCTCCTGGGTTTATTTGTCATGAAATGTTATGAGTACAACTCAGATCACACCTACTCATGTTGCAGCCTCAAAATCAGAGGTGAAAAGACACATTTGGTGACAACTCCATGCCCCTGCCAGTGTTGTTTCCTGAAGTGTTCTGTTCAACTGAACTCCTTCCTGTTTCCCATTACTGAACTGCCTCATTTTCCCACAACACTGCTGCTAACCTAACAAGAACAAAAAGAATATATTCTGCTTTCATCTGCAACACAATCACCTTGTCATTTTTATTTATGTTGCCTCCTTATACTTTGAAAACCCTTTCTGACATGAGACAGAAGGCCACTAAACTCTCACTGTTCAAAATCTTCCTCCTGAAATTCACTGATCTTTCTTAAAAGATCTCAGCAAATCTGTTGGTTTTGAAGGCGGGTATCTAATTTTAAAAAGGTTATTATTCAAGTAAGTTCCTGATGATATTTCATCTGCTATTTTTCAAAGTTATGGCTTGATATGTCATGCATGTCCCTCAGGGTGTAGTGCCTTCAGAGTTTTTAATAAACAAAAACAACTCTTCCAAAAAGTGTTTAGAATAAGTTCAAATACATTTGCAATAAAGATAAAAAAAGAAAGCTGATTTCCATTTATTCAGCCTAAATCAGTTGTTTTCCTTGCTTCTGGGAGACATTTGAAGACATTTTTTTTTCCTAGGCATTACTACTCTCAGGAATTTTTAGTGATACTTACAGTCCCTGTTCCCACTGAAATGTGTATGCAGTATGCTAACAGGCATCTTTCCAAAATAATTATTGGTGATATCCTAATTTTGAACATTTACGTGTTGCTATTAAATAATTTTCAGATATAGGTTACCAACTCTGTAAGCCCACTGTGAACCCGCATGCTAACTGGAAATTGTTTCCTCATCAATTCCTCACTTTTTGGATGACAAGCCATAAGGAAACTCACCTGGAGACTTCCCAGTCCCTCATTTTTCATTTAAAATTCATTAACTCAGCCATTCCCAACTAACAGAACCTGACAATTAATCTAATTACATTTTTCAGCATAGCCATCATTTCACCAGCATTTATGTACAACCTCCAGAACTTCTCCTATTGTGACCTAAGAGAAGTTTTCTCAATGACACATGAAAAATAATTTTACTACTATATTTCCTAGAAGTAAATCATTAATATGCAGCAACCTCTCTGCAGATTTACAGCTTTGTTTAGAAATGCATTACCTAAATATATTTTCGTAACTCCATTGCCCAGATTTATTTTTTGGATTCCACTAAACTTAAGGGGATGAAATCCATTCACGCTCAGGTGGAAAAAGCTATTTTGAAAAAGTACAGTTTGCACATTGAACTAGGAATGGTTTTTAAAAATCAGATTCCTACGTAACCTCATGAACACTGCCAGGATATTGATAGTTTAAGGTGTGAATACCAAAAGCAGTAAGAAGCCTCAGTGAGTGCTTTTCGGGTGGTGTCCTTTAAGACTGTGTGAAAACCAAACTCAAAACTGTGAGCACGTGCAAGTGGCAATGGTGCATTCTTTGCCATTTTCTCACTGCTAACAACACAACTCACTTTTGCACTGTATCTTCTATATATAAGTGAAATGAACTTGACTAAACTGTCGTTCTATTCTCATCTCCCCTTTACCTGAAGGTACAGACATACTTTTGTTTCTTTCACCTTCTCAACTGGAAGTAGAACCCAAGGGCTTATCTTGTATGTGGGCCAATCCTAGTAACACGATCCAATTACACTGGATTCACACTATCTTCTTATGTTGTCCCACCCTCATCAACTTTGAAACATTTGCATCCCCACTCCTGATGGGGATGTGCAATACCACAATAATTACAACGAAGAACCAAAATATTTACATGTTTGGGGCATTTGTCAGTATCTTTCAGAGTTCTTTTGTTTCACTGTTTTGTTTCACAGCTATTCCCATAAAGGAAATCTTAGAAATTAAAGAAGTTGAAGGTCATATTATTATGTTGTTTTGCAATCAACCAAACTTCTAGAAGAAACCAAAAAGCAGATATACTGCTTAGAATTGATTTTAAGCTACGAAAAATCTCTGGACATTAAGTTAATATCCTTTGAAAAGACAGCACTTTTTGTTCCAGTACTGCATTTCTTTACCAGAGATCACTATGATGTAACCTCATTAGACAAATCCCTTGTCAGTTAAAATACACCCTAACAGATCATCTATGAAAACAAACCACTTTTTTCTAAGAAAGTACTCTCCTAAATTTAACCTTTCCTTAAGGATATTCTGTTTTCCTAATCTGAAGTAATCTTACTTTTTGTTGTCGTTTTCTTTACAAGCTTTTAGGAACTCAGGTGCCCTTCTCTGGTTTTTATTTGTGAAAGCTTTCTTTAGAGGAAAAAAAGAAAGAGAATAAAGTGTTAAGTTTATTTTCTGAACAGAAACTCTTATCATTACATTATTTTTTTCCTGTTCAGAGACAACGTTTTCAACTGACATTTGATTGTATTATTCAAAGATTCTCAACCCACCTTTACACAGGAGAAAAACCATTCCCTATTTTCTTTTATTTTTCACATTGTCTAAAAATCATAATATTTGCTCACTTAAAGTCTGACACTCCCTTCTACTACTGAAGATGTTTATTTAAGTAATGTCTGATTGCTATCTTTATGCTTCCTTATTCATTCTTAGGCAAGTTATCTGTAAGAATAGAGGCTTTTTGGAAAGTACTTTTAGCACCTGGACAAGACCTATGGAGATGCAAGAGTCTGTGGAGTTGTCCATGCTCACTACCCCAGCACTGGACTACCTGGCACACTCCACACAAATCATTCAGATGTTTCAGCTAGAGCAGAACGACATTTATTTAGCAGTCTTTACATTACTTGCATATTACCTGTTCTCTGAAGACTATTTAGACAACCCCTGGTAGAATTCCAGGTATGCATTTCAAACAATAGTGTCCTGTCTACAATAAAGAGGGGCACTGAAATCTGGAACAGTTTCTCCATGTTCTCAGATATTTACCTTCTACCATTGGAGTTCTTTCAGCCATTTTAAGAACTGCAAAGCTTAAAAGATAGCTTGGCTACAAGCCTAATAAAAGGCATTGAAAAATATATATTTTGTTTTTACAGATAAACCAAATAAAATAATCTCTCATTTCCGAAATGCAGCCCCTTTAAACAACATGAAGCAGCTATACAGTGCCAGGATCACCACGGCATCATTTTTCCAACAGGGAGGAATGAGTAGCACCATTATTCTATTGAAATCAGCAGGAGAAAAGATCACAGAGGATTTTAATAACATGGTCTACACCATGTGTGAGAAAAAGGTCATAATGTCATTTTCCTGTAAGACTTTTTAAAAGAATTAAAAAAAAAAATTCCACTTAGTGAATGACCACTGCAGTTCATGCAGTGTCCTCAGTTTAACTGGATAACCCACTAACAATACTTTATTTGAGAGATCTCGTAAGATCACAGCCTGGGACTGCTCATGTGATACACTGTAATATGGTTACAATAAATAATAGCAAGTCAGCTTCAGAAAGCTGAGAAAACAGACAAAAAAAGACAATGCAACCTAAATCATGATATCAAGAGCAAAATGTGAGTTGATAAAGGATATTCAAATAGAACAGTGACAAGAAAGATGCACTTGAAAAAAAAGCTGTTTAAGAGCATTTGAAAAAACTACGTGGTGCTGAAACTAAGTGCAGAATGGCATGAAGCAAGTAGGAAGTTGGTTGCATATAAATCCAGCTTTCGCCCACGCTCTGCTGATGAGCCAGCAGGGAGCCACCAGACTTCATGTGAAGAGCCTTAGGATGCTCCCTGCAATGGATTCCTTTGTCAAAAGGCAAAGGCCTGCTTTAAATAGGGCAATAGAGCCACCAGGACAAGCCCCCACAATTGGGTCTAATGAGACTGCATTTAAAATTGTGGTGATTCAGTCTGCAGTGAAATTTTCTAGGGGGTACTCCCAGGATGTAGTATCAGCTAGTAGAATACCTTAAGTTCCTGTAACACCAGAAATCCAGAAGCAAAGAAACTGCTTTTCAATAGCAAAAATCCTACATACTTCCAGCCATCACTCACATATGTGTATCATTTCTTCACAAAAATGGTCTGCCCAGCTTGACAATCCCACGTGAAATTCCACAATTAACGACGACTTACCTACACATATTTGTGTAACTAAGGGGCACATTTGAAAAAGTTTTTAAAAACTTTTAGAACTTTGTACAAGCTTTAACACAATTCACAGCTTTCTATCTGTTTAGTTTTCACAGATGTATTCATTACCAAGGTACTTAGGCCACTTGTCAATAAACAAAAAGCAGCTTTTAGAAGTTTTGATGTAAACAGTGCATTTATCATATCGAAACAGATAGAAAGACAACCTCCTCTGGATTTCATTAAATGAAGACTGCTTCCTGGTGGTGCTTTTGAGCAGGCTCCCACAGTCCAAGGCTGTTGCACTGGTCCCTGTGTGTAAGAGCAGGTTAACAGGGTACCTGGGATTTGACGCGCCTGGTTCTCTTCAGCACAACATTCATTCTTGAGGCCTGCTTTGGGGAAGCCTGGGCATCTGAGCTGAGGTCCTCAGCCTCCACTTTTTCCTTGAGATCCAAGTTAGGCTTTTGGATGCCCTAGAGGATCAGAGCACAGGACACTGTGTTGACTGGTCAGGCAGTGCCATCACTTCACAGCCTGTGAATCATTCTGTTTGCTAGGAAACAGGACAAGTGAAATCATTCAACATTACACACACCATTTGGACAAGAGGCCAACTAATCCACACACCCTGCAAATAAGGAAACTGAATCTCAACTACCAGCTTATCAAGAGAAAAAGACATCTTTCCAATAAATCATATCTTTTGCCTAGTTTTCCTTCCCAACAGGGTTGACTTCTATCTTATCAAGAAACCAAACAATAACTACACAAGGTAACTTAAGTTCTAGCACTATTCTGTCACAGGTAAATATGAGTGTGGTTCTAACTTTGTTTGTAGAGCTAAAGCTTCTGAAAGCAGAGACCCTATGTCCTAGTTTTGTGTGCTGTAACACAGCACTCTGTGTGCCATTTGGGTCCCCTCTTCATACTGTGAAAGACAAGAGTCTCACCATAAGGCTGACTCCAGACTGGAAGAGCTCATAGGGATATAAGATCCGTTCATAATGAGACTTGAGTAAGGACCCTGTGCCTTTTCCTGGAAGGTAGCCAAGCCGACTTGCCACTTTAGACCATTTCTTCTCTTTAGTGACTACTTCAAAGCCTCCTTTGCTGGCAACAATCTGAAACACAGAAATAAGGAGTTAAGGGTTTTCAGGTGCTCTCACCAACTTGCATGAACAAAGAGTCAATTAAACCAATGTTAAAAGGTTCTATGAAAAAGCGACAGAATCCTGAATTCAGCTTTTGTTTCCTGAAAGACTAGCACTTTAACAACTAAGCACTTAGTTATTCCTATTATTTCAGACATCGAACATGACAATTTATCTAGTAAATATAAATTGCATACTGTCCTCTACAGGAGGAGTCCAACAGTTCAAATATATGATGTGTTGAAAAAAATACAAACCCTATCATCCGAACAAACTGAAAAGTTAACTCTCACCAGACTTGTACTCTGATGCAAAACATTAGTGTGCCCAGAAGAAAAGCTCGTTCTAAAAGACCCAAGGCAGAAAAGAGCATTGGAGCTCAGAACTTCAGCTAAACTCTCACAAAACCCTGAGTGGAAGAGAGACTACTGCAAAAAGAGGAAGAAGTGAATTCACCTTCCAATTAACTCAGCACAGTTTTTACACCTGACTTCAATTGCTTTGAGACCAGTAATCCACATAGAGAACTATCACTGCTTACATATGAAAAACATTTGCCCCCAAGTAATGATCATAATAGCATGTAAGTTGCTTCCTCAGAAACACTGGCAATGTTTCCACTGCCTCCATTCCTTTTAAACTTTCACTGGCAAGTAGCTAAAAACATAAATGGATTATAATTTCCTTTATATTATTTTAAGACTAATACAATTTCTACAGCAGTGCAGCTTTGCGTTGCATTTCTTTACAGACGAGGAGCAAATTTCATGCTTAATGTTTCACAGACTGTTAGAAACCTCAATGCAAAAGCATTTAGTTACTGAAGTGAAATGTATGGTTTGCTTTTGAGGCAAAATTAATTCTAGCTCCTCCTGTAATCAGACACAGTTAAATAAAACTGTACTATTATTGCTCATTATTTTTCCTTGTATTTACAAAAAAGTTCTAGAAAAGCCTTTCAAAATTAAACCAGTCCTAAATTTCACCTTGTCTTCAAAATTTCCAAGACAATTTGTTTTCTAAAATGATCTACGCATGAATAGCTAAAGAAGCCACTAACAAATCATATGAGCTTAGACCTGCAAATCTGCAGCCAACTAAAATGCTCCAGCTCATAACAGTGACCCAGATATTCCTCAACACCCCTGATATTCTGCATATCTCCCAGTAAACCACCACGGACATGAAAAGAAAAAGCAATACTGAAAGGCATTTTATCAGCTTCTCTCTGCACTTTATCAGCACTTCCAGACTTTAAAAAATACTTGACTTCTCTTTCTTTAAAAATAAAACCTATTCAGAACTTTACATTTTTACTTACTTAGGAGAAAAAAATCTTGATAGGGAATGGAAACTGATGTTCTAACCCAGAAGCACTAGAACTACCAGAACTTCAGTCTTTACCCTGTAGGAAAAAATCTACCTATTTATATTAACAAGCCGTCCTTAACAGCTAAGTTTATAATAGCACATATATTTTACCAGTGCAGAATTAAATTCCAAATAGATACTTAATTTGTGTGTAAGCTTTGAAAGATAACACACCAAACAGAACTACACTAGTATGGATTTCTAGCCAGACTGAAGACAAGACTGTTTTTAAAATAAAATAATTATTCCTGAAACTGACATCATAAATTCTCAAAGATGCATGTTTATAAAAACCCCTGCTGGGAGAGAGCAGAGAGCAATTATAACAATTCATTACAGAATTGCCAGGTCAGAGCTGAACTGCATGCAAGCACACTGCTGCCTCCCCAAGGAACACCTCAAACTCCTGCAGCTCCACCACATGTGAAAAAGGAGAACTAAAAAGCAAGTGGCCAGCTGACATCAGGACATTCAAGCCATACAAGGTAATGAATACTTGCTGTATAAAACCTAACCAAAGGCAACTAATTTAAGTATGCTAGGACAGGTCTGCCATAATAATTCAAATTAGAAATATAATTTCACTGTATTTTTCCCCACTCATTTAATCTCTACATTAACAAGATTAGTGCTGTAAAACAAGCCCTCCCTGCTAGTTGGCTTCCTGAGCTTGAATGAAAAACAAAGTCCCCTACCTGACTAAGGCCTACAAACACTTACCTTGCTCAGACCATAGAGATCCAGTATCTTTCTCTCGACCACAGGGATTTTTAAATTGGATCCTTGAAGTTCCCAAAATTTTGCTAACTGATCCAAGAAGTCCAGCTTCACTCTTGTCATTGCCTGTGATCAGTAAAGGAAGACAATCATGTATGTCCAAAAACAAATGTGACAAAACCTTAGAGTTTTGAGAGAAAACAAGGTAAATTTTTATAATGTTTACACTTTCAATGTGCAACTCGGTAAGGCAGGTATTTCTCAATCATGTTAAAAAACCCTAGAAACAGAAACACTGATAAAAAGAAAGATCTTTACAAACAAAAAATTGTATATGCTTTACTCTCTGCATCTAAGATCCTACAAACCAAACCCCTACCTAATAGTTTCTTGGTTTGAAATCAAAAAGCAAACTTATGAAAAAAATCAGCATTCCAGAAAGAAACACAAGAGCAATTATTAAAATATACAGTGGTGGGGAGAGGGAGAGTTACAAACAGTTTTCATATATGCCTTAACCATGCAGAGGGGCCTCCTCCCCCGAGTATTTTTGGAGTACTCAAATCACTTTCCATAAGGAGACCCATTTACAAGCCAAACGATACATGACATTTTGGCATGTGAACAGAGCAAGGCTTTGAGAAATATTGTAGAGAAAAGCAAAAACCAGGACAGAATGGAACTCATACTTGCTTTCAAGAAAGCTCACGTAGATTTTTAAATCACAAAATTAACCAACTATAATAAATCCACAAAGAGAATCAGTTCATTTTAAGGCTTAAAAGGCATTATCAAGACTGTATGAGGTAACCAGAGGCTTCAGAACAGCAGTAAATATTTAAAGAGAAAAAAAATCCTTGCCTGTGGAGCTCTGAAGGCTAGACACTGGCTCTTACTACACACATGGTATTTGGAATTCCTTTTAGACATTTCCAGTTGAATGTGAAAAACTCTTGTGGTTATTTTGGGTAATAAAATAAAAAACAGACTTTTCTTAAAGCCATGGAGAGTTATTTTATATGAACTCTGCCACTGCCAAGTATAAACACTGATGTGGTCTACGGGTTTCTAAAGTATCCCCCATCCAGAAATCTGCCAAGATGCAAATCTCAAGCAGGGAGACCTCCTGCTTTCAGTGCAAACAAAAAATTCTATCAGCAGTGGAAAAGCTCACCTCCAGTTCATTCAGGCGCTGAATTCGTGGAGTGAAACGAAAACTTTGTACTTCACATGCAAATGGAGGCTGCCAGTCCTAAACAGAGACAGAAAGACATTTTATTGCTTCCAGAAACTTCTCAAAAAATGCACAAAACCAGAAGACCCCCCAATAATGTCTGACTAAACAAGCTTCCAACAGTAAATGAGTTTCTCAGTACAACTGGTGATATCATTTTCCAATTTTAAGACATTCCTGTGCTTATACAATAACGTTCCTCCCACAATACTTTAGTTAGAGGAAAAGATCCTCACAGAATTAAAAATGTAAAAGAAAACGAGGCTCAAAGCATTTCAGTATGCATTGCCTCATGCTATATTTAAGTAAGTCGTACACCCTGTAGCTTGGTTGGTTATTTACTCTAAAAATAAAGTTCCATATAGCTTGCACACTGAAAAATTCTCACTGCCAAAAGCAACAAAGACTAAATAAAGCACATTACAACACATCTAACATTTTCATATATAAAGATAAGACCACCAGTCAGGAGCCCAATTTTTTAAGAGAAATGGAGCCTTAAATAATGACACTCAGCATCACCAGCTGTTGGTTCAACCACAAGTGCCTCCCAGCCCTATCTCTCAAAAATGTGTTACAACATCAGAACAAGCAATTCAGGTTTTTAGAACTTTTTTATGGAAGCTGCAGTTACAGTAAATTATCCACCTGGCAAAGAATACAACAGAGTGAGGACACCCCATGCCTGGTGGACAAGCCACACTAAATCTTTATTATTTGCTCTGCTGCAATGTATAAAGGCCTTAAGTCCAACGCCAAAATATTTACAACTTTCAATAATGGAAAAGGGTAATAAATCAGTAAGGTTAGTGTGAATTGTATGATTTAATGCTTATTGCTTGCAGAGGACTAAATGGAGGCCTGCACCCTGTGAAACCTGCAGTGCCACCAACTCAGCAATCGTGGAGAAACGCAAACACATCCAAAGGCCAGGAAAGTTCTAGTTATTCTCAATGAACAGGACCTGGATCGGTTTCTTGGGGCCTCTCAACCTGAGCCATTCTGCTTATTTTAGAAAGGGCAGCCCCGCGGAGGTCAAGTTTTCACCGTGCCATTAAACCAACTAAACAGATTCCAGGAGCCAAAACAGCTCAGGAGAGGAAGGATCATGACATCCAATCAGCAACGCCCTTATCCAAGTTGGTCGCGCTTTCTTTTCAGGTTTTTACCTCTCTCGGTGTTTTCACGTCTTTTACTTAACAGCCGTATTTAAAGTTTCTTTGTACTTTGGTAATTTAGGGACCTAGCAGCCCTCTGCCAAACTGCCTGATGTTCTTGCCGAGATGGTTTTCCAGGTCACTGGGCAAGTGACCGTCAAGTAATGACCCAGTCATCGGAGCGATTAAGCCTCTGCCTTTTAAATTGCTACGAATACACATAATTCCCCTGCACAAACAGGCTGGCCGCACTCCACTTAAGAGGTAACGACTATGCTTATAAACAACAATCCATTAAAACCAGCCACCGTCCCTTCTCGCTCCTTCCTTCCCCTCCCGGAGTGCCCACCCGGTTTCACGCACGAAGCCTTCGCAGCTTTCACAACTCAGCTGCGGGGTTTTTTATTGAAGTGGGGAGAGCGTGAAGCCCCGGCCACGGCCACGCACAGCTGGCTCCCCGCCCGGCCCGGAGCGACCCCCACGGCCCCCGCCCCGCGGTCGGAGCCTGCACAGGCCCCCCGGTGTCCCCGCGGCCTGCCGGGCCGCACACACGCCCCCAGCCCGGGCGGCGCCGCGCTACCTTGGGCGGCCGGATCTTGCAGATGCCGGTTTTCTCGGCCAGGCCGCGGATGCGCCCGATGAAGCCGAGCGGGTCGCTGAACTCCTCCCAGCTGGGCTCGAACACGGGGCACTCCGNAGCCCCGCTCCTCGCGGCCCGGCCCGCCGGAACTGACGCCGCGCGCCCCGCCCTCACCGGAATTGACAGACGCGTCGCCTTCCGAGACGAAAAGTAGTCCCACCGCCGTTCCTCTGCGGACAAGGCGGCTCCTGCGGCCGCCGCCCCCACGGGAAGCCCCTCCGGTAGAGCCCAGAGCGAGCCTGCGCCGCCCGCCGGCCCCGCAGGGCACCACGAGGGGCAGGGCCGACGGCATGGAGGGAGAGAGGGCGGGGCCGCCGCC
>WBMV01008689.1:835819-860430 GCA_013396655.1 Campylorhamphus procurvoides
GGGAAGCTGAGCCATTCACTTCCGGTGCTGTGGGGCCTCGTCTCCCATTGTCTGAGGCGGGGACATAGACGGGGGCACGGGCACGGCGGGGACAGGGGCACGGCGGGGACAGGGACAGGGGCACGGCGGGGACACGGACGGGAACACGGGCACGGCCCTAAAGAGGCCCGGCCCGCCGGACCGACCGAACCGCAATGGGGAAGCGGGACAGGGCGTGGGGGAGCTCGCAGGGATCACCCGGTGCGGCTCCCGGCCCCAGCAGTCACACCGTGCGTGGCCACAGTGCCACCCACACGCTCCTTGAGCTCTCGGGCCGTGATCACTGCCCTGGGAGCCCGCACTGTGCCCGGCCACATCTGGGGGAACAACCTTTGTCTGTCCCCACTGCCCTGGAGGCCCGCCCAGTGCCCCGCTCTGGGGCAAGAACCTTCTCCTGATATCCAGCCTAAGCCTCCCCTGACTCAGCTTCAGAACATTCCCTCGGGCTCTGTCACGGGTCACCACAGAGCAGAGATCAGGGCCTGCCCCTCCTATTCCCCTCATGAGGAAGTTGTAACTGCAATGACTTCTCCCCCTCCCTCATTCTCCCCTCTCCAGGCTGTGCCAAAGTACTCCACCATCACCCCCCAACCCCTGCACTGTGTATGGATACTCTGCTGATCTCCCCCTCATGCAATGTTTTATTTCCAAAGTCAAGTAGTCACAACTTGGAACTCATTAAATATCTCTTACCTATGCATTGCAACACAGTCTTCCAAAATAAACTGTCAGTTGTTGGGTTTTTATCCAGAAACCAGTGTTCACCGAACGCCACATTTCACTTTATTCTCTGTGAATCTTTATTCAGACCTCAGCCCTGGCGTTCTATTTCAGACTCACAGAAAGTTAATTTCCTCCTCCCATTACCATGAGGCTTGAAAGAGCTGCTTCAGACCAATATTTTTATCTGCCTTGCTTCCCTGCCAGATTGCAGAGGTGTCACCCACATTTTACATGTGGGAAACACGTGTCTCCACTGCAAATGGTTAATTGTGACAGAAATTATAGGTAAGAGCAAACTGATTTTATACAACATTGAGCAAATTGAGGTTATTGCGTTGTTCCAAAGTATTCTTGCATTTTGCAGGGGATTTCTGACACGGTTGCTTGGTACTTTTATGCAAGACTCTGTAAGCATGTGGAATGCATGTGTTTTCTTGCCAGTATGCAGAAATTATATTTTTCTTCATTCTTTTCCTACAAAAATACGAACTCCTTCCATTTTTTCTTTCTTTCATTGTTTGGTTGTGTCTCTCTTCTGATCAGCTGTATCAGAGTCCTTTGAGGAAATACATACGGATTCTGTTCCCAACAGCAGAATCAACAACCTTTTCAGTTTGAAGATAAACACTGATTTATCTGGGAATATGAGAGGCAAAAAATCTCCATGCTCTAAAACTTTGTTTTGAGAACCAGTCTTTTGCTGATTTCCCTGTAGGCTCTTTCAGTTTTGTGTTAGTATGTTTGGGTTAGTGGAAGGCAGTGCTGAGAATTGTGCAGGTTTTCCTAACAGCAAAAAGCTAAAAATCCCAAATAACTGGAAGGGGCATTTTTTTCATCATACCAGTTCTGTAAGATACCCTTTTTGAAGCAGAATTTTACTCTTTTCTCCATTACCTGCTCCAGTTTAGGGGCTGTTGGCTTCTGAAACGATGGTATATGCTTGGACGTGTGTACTCTGTCAGTCTTTATTCTTGGCTATCTGGGAGTATTTATGACTTCCCTGAGAGAAGACTTTAGCCCCTTGTACAGTGTATTCAAATGCTTTATGAGCAGTGGAGAGAGCACCCAGTCTAACTAAGGGGAGTCATTGAATATCCTGAGCTCGAAGGGACCAACAAGCATCATCAAGGCCAAATACCTAGCAGCAGTCTTTCTGCTCAACTTTGCAAAAAAAAACCAAAAACCCATTATCTACTCTCCTCTTTATTTCATGAGAAAATAGATTTGAACAAGAGTCACAGTCTCACAGAATATGCTGAGGTGGAAGGGACCCACAAGGATCATCAAGTCCAGCTCCTGGCTCTGCATAGGACATCCCAAGAGTCACACTGTATGTCCAAGAGCCTCGTCCAAACACTTCTTGAGCTTGGTGCTGTGATCACTGCCCTGGGGAGCCTGTTCCAGTGCCCAACCACCCTCTGGGTGAAGAACCTTTTTCTAATATCCAACCTAAACCTCCCCTGACACAACTTCAGGCCATTCCCTCTGGTCCTGTCACCACAGGGATCAATCAGTGTCTGCCCCTCCTTTTCCCCTCATGAGGAAGCTGTAGACTGTGATGAGGAACCTCATAGTTTTGTAAGTAAGCCTTTATTGATCATACAGGAAAGTCCATTTCTCTAAATAAAGTGTTAGGGGAGAAAAAATGGCTTATTGCTGCACGGGTTTTGGGTTTTTTTCCACCACACTTAGTGAATTAGGAGATCATGTGTTCCATAAATGGTAAGACTACTACCATGTACTGCTGGGTATACCTGAGCAGCATGGAGAAGCTGAATGGCATCGAGATGATCTAAAGAATACATTCAATCCAGCCAGAATTTGAACCTGTGACTTCCTGTGCCTTTTTCCCAATGCTTTTAATTTTCAAACTGAAACGGGCATTGGAGCAGCGGGTTTTGCCGCCCAGGATAAAATGATAAAACCCCAACGGCAATTTGCATTTACTTGGCCCCCAGCCCTAGGTGCCGCCACCACAAGAACAGCGCTGACAAGCGCAGGCCCCGCAGCCTGCCCCTCGCAACCGCCATGGCCGCCCAAGGACTACAACTCCCAGCGGCGCCCGCGCCGAGCCCACAGCCCGTGTCGCGGGCGCTGATTGGCGGAGGCGGCCGACCCCGCATGGAAGGCGGCCTGTGATTGGAGGAGGCGGCGGGGGGGGTGGGGCGCCGCGCGGTTTGAGCGTGCCGCGGCCGTTGTGAGGCGGTTGGGGCCGTGAGGCGGCGGCGGCGGCGGGACCCCCGTCCCGGGAGCTCCCCAGCCCGGGAATTCCCCGCCCCGGCAGCTCCCCAGCCCGGGAATTCCCCGCCCCGGGCCTTTCCAGCGGGGTTCCGGCCGGGCACTGCCCTCCGCCAGCCTCCCGGAGGGCCCGAAGCTGTGCTGTTCCCCCCCCACGCAGCGGCGCGATGAGCGCGGCGGGGACCCCGCGCGGCTCAAGGTAGTGGGTGTGTGGGATGTGTGGGATGCTCCTGCCGGGAGCCCTTCCCTTCCTGCACGCTGGCCCGGTTCAGCGTAGGGCACCTCTGGGCCCCCTCCCGTGCCCGCTGTGCTGCCTCGTCCCTCTGCCTTTCCGCTTCTGCTCTTCAGCAGTGAAGCGCTCCCCTTACGACCGGGTTGCCCTTTTGCTTTTGGTGCTATTTATTTTTCTAAGCGTGTTATTTAAGGCGTCTCTGGCCCTGCAGCAGCTTCCTAGGTGATATACTCGTACTTTTGCGTGTTTAATGCTCTCCTGCGGTGGCGGGAGTTAAGGAGCTTGGCACGTTTTCGTGGATGTGCATTGGGGTTCTGATCTAAGCAGCTTTGGTGAGCAGCTCCATAAAGGTTGCCATTGCCTCGGTGCCATCCATCAGATCGCTGTGTCAAAAATTCTGCCACTGGCTCCAAGATGGGATTCTGGACTGTGTTCTCATTAAGCAGATTTTCAGTAAAGAGGCTTCTTGCTTCTGTAACTCATGGTATCGTTAAAAAAAGAAGGGTTTGGATCAACATAAATAATGAAAAGAATGCTTTCTAAGGTAACTGTGAAGTCTGCAGTTCTACTTGCAAATTTGGTGTTTGTTTGAGCAGATTAAATGTTTGAATGCAGGAAAATATTGTTTACAAAAAAATACAGTATCTAATTATACATATCCTAAATTTGATTTGCATAATATTGACTTGGTTTCCATCTAGCACTTCAACATAAAATTCAAGAACTTTGCAGCTTCTATATCACTATCTGGGTGGACAGGCTCTGTGGATTAGAACATCAAGTACACCAGAAAGAAAAGCACAAAGAGTCCTAGACTTGCACCTTAAATTATAGTGGCTGGTACATCAGCTAGTCTAAATTATTGTCTTTATTTAATGGTCTGTCTCTAGAAATTGTTTTGCTGTCTCGGTATCACATAGTGACTGTCACAGCTTATATTTTCTCGCTCAATTTACAGTGGCTTCTAGTTGTGCAACAATGGACTTTTTGTCCCCTGTGTTCTGTCCTTCTGTTCGTTCTTCCTCCTCTTTTCACATTCACCCTCCCTAAATGACCTATGAGCCTTTGCTTCCATGACATATTTTTCTCCTTATTCAGTTGGCCCCTTCTCTATGGTATAATAGTGTATAGTATAATGCAAGCCATTCTGTTTCAGAGGTTTTGGTTCTCCTAAGTGCTGTGACCTGTTATACCCAGACCACAGTCAAGCTAATCTGTGTTTTAAATTGAATCTGTGTGAAAACCTAAAATCTGTTTGGCTATTTTAAAAAGTGTTTGAATTTTCTTGTCTGAAACTTACATGTCTCTGTTTCTGTGCAGGCTGGTAACACCCCGTGTCTCAACCAGGTATGCTGATTGCCAGTCTCCAGATCAGGAGGACTTTACTCCTCTCCCTTCCATCAGTGAGCGCTTGGCCCGTCTCCATCCCTCCCGGGAGCTGCTGGAATACTACCGCAAGAAGATCGCTGACTTTGATGAGGAACAGGAGAATTTGGTAAAAAGGCTGGAGAGATACAAAGAAACATATGATGATCAGGTTAGGAAAAGAGTTTTTGAACAATGATGGGTTACCTATCCTTACACAAATTTAGTATTTTTCCTCGCTTGAAAACTCAGCACAGATGTCTTAAGAGTTACCAGTAATGTGATAGAACTGAGCTGTGAGGAAAGAAGTAGATTTTGACTGTGGGATTTGATTGTAAAATCCTCTGTCAAGGCAAACTGAAACATGCCTGTAGGATATTCTTCTCAGTCACAGGAGGGGTTTTTGCTTCTATCTTTTTATATTAAGGCCTCAATTTAGAAGCTTGTTTTCCATGTTGTCCAGTATCTTTCCCTTTTTTCTCATAGTGAAGGAGTGCTCTTTTGCCCAAAGTTAATGGGCTTTGAGGTATGGATATAATCTGTATTTACCACAGTGGGATTCATAAGCTTGGTTGTAAGCTACCAAGCAGTAAACTACACAGCAAATAAATGAGAATTGAAAATAAACTCCAAAACCTACAAATCTGCCTTTTAGGAGCAAGAAATCTTACAAAATATCTTGTAAGACATTCAGTGCTCTGATACACCTTACAGCCTGTATCTGTTATCTTTATAATTACGGATGGTCCTCTGGGAATAGAATGATCACTTCTGAGCTGACTAAGGTGTCTTCTCAAGTACTGACTGTACTTGAAGCAGCCTGAAGGTCCTTGGGGAAATATGTGTTGTGCAAGTTACTTTCATATGGGGGAAAAAGAGGGGCAAGTTCCAAAATAGTGTCTTCTTTCATATGGGAATGGTTTTCTAAAAGGTTTGTTGTTTTTCCACACCAGGTAGAAAATCATTAACATAACTTAGCAACTAGTCAGATTTCTCACTGCTAAACCACACAGATATTTGTTTATTCCTCAGTACTTTATTTTAAAGGTAAGTGCTATTGCAGAGACTTTTCTAGGTTTTTGTTGATGTCACACTCCCCATACCTGTGCTGCTCTGACTGCCAGTGTGGAAGTGCAGCCACTGGAAACTGCAGACCCTAGCTGAGACCTTATTTAACTGTTGTGTGGTGACAGTGACTCTCAACTCTCTGCTGAAACATTTTTAAATAATTTTTCCAATACTGCCCTCATCTGGTCAAATATAGGAGAATAAAATAATTCACTTGAGCTGGCTGTTGTTCTATACCAGTTTTACACTCAAAGCACTGGCAGTTTGAAGTTCATAATTGTTGCCCAATGCTCTGTATCATTTCAAGTACCTCATTCTCTCCACTTAGCACAAGTTGCAATGGGAAGTCCACGAGCTAGAAAAGGAGATTTCGAAGTTGCAGAAGGCTTTGAGTGATATGCAAGTCTACCTCTTCCAGGAGAGGGAACACGTCCTTCGTCTTCACTCGGAGAATGACCGGCTGAAAATCAGGTGTGCTGTCTTAGGTGGTGGGCTGGGTCACTGGCAGTAGCAACTGCATATACTGTGTGCTAGTTCTCATCCAAACCTGGAGTCTTCAGAGAAGCAATTATGCCACTTCTCAGGGTGGGCTCTGTTAGGATGCTAAATGTTTCCACTTATTACTCCTCCTGTTCTGGTAGTAGAAGGAAGAGCAGAAGTTTAATGTAGGTGCAGATTTTAATTGTGTTACCAGTTGGAATGTGGAAGTTCTGATTGAAGCTGACTCTGGTGGGTTGACTTTGGCTGGATGCCAGGTACCCACCAAAACTCTTAATCACTCAACCCCTTCTCTGGACAGGGAGAGAAAATAGAACAAAAGGCTCATGGATCAAGATAAGGATGTAGGGAGATCACTGAATAGTTGCCATCATGGACAAAACAGACTTAATGTGGGAAAATTATTACCAATCAAATGATCACAGGGCTGGAGCAGCTCTCCTATGAAGATAGGCTGAGAGATTAAGGGCTGTTCAGCCTGGAGAACAGAAGGCTCCAGGGAACCCTTATCTGCCAGCACTTAAAGGGCCTGTAGGAGAACTGAAGAGGGACTTTTTACAGGACAAAGTGTGATGTCTTTAAACTGAAAGACGTTAAGTTTAGATTAAACATTAGCAGAAAATTGTTCACTGTGAGGGTGGTTAGGCACTGGAACAGGTTGCCCCAGAAGTTGTGGGTGCCCCATCCCTGCAGGTGTTCAAGGCCAGGTTGGATGGGGCTCTGAGGAACCTGGTCTAGTGGAAGGTGTCCCTGCCCATGGCAGAGGGGTTGGAACCAGATAATCTCTAAGGTCTCTTCCAAGCCAAATCATGCTATGAAATCAGAGTAGGATAATGGGAAATAAACCCAAATCTTAAACCCCCTACTTTCTTTCCAAGCTCGACTTCACTCCTGAATTTTCTACTTCCTTTCCTGAGAAGCACAGGGGAACAGGGAATGGATGCTGTGGTCAATTGGGTGCTCCAGCATGGGTTGCTTCCACAAGGTGCAGTCCTACTGTTGGTCCCTCATGGATCTACTGTTGGTCCCTCATGGATCACAGGTCCTGCCAGCAAACCTGCTCCAGTGTGGACTTTCCATGGGGTTACAGCCTCCTTCAGACATCCACCTGTGGCATGGTCTGCAGGGGGACAGCCTGCCTCACCAGGATTTTCACCACAGATTGCAGCGCAATCACTTCTTTGTTGCCTGAGCATCTCCTCCTTTTTCACTGACCTTGGTGTCTGCAGGACTGTTTCTTTCATACTCTCCTTCATCTCTTACAGCTGCTACTGTGTAACAAATATTTTTCTCCCCCTCCTTAAATATCCCAGAGGTGCTATCACCATCACTATGGGCTTGGCCTTGGCGAGTGGCAGGTCCATCTTGGAGCTGGCTAACACTGTCTCTGTTGGACATGGGGGCAGCTTCTAGTAACTTCTTACAGAAACCACCACTGTAGCCCCAGCTACCAATGCAAAACTCAGATGCAGATCTTTCACCTGCCTGGTAAAAGTTCCTTAGCCCTAAAAACGCTCAAACTCAAGTTGAAAATACCCACCAAAGCAAATAGCTTTCCATCACTCTGAGATCATGATGGTAGCCACTCATTTTTAATGCCTTTTGGTTGGTGAACTGCAGTATAACCAGTTGTATCAGACTAGCTGCTGGTGGCAAAGAAATTCCCAACCTTCTTCAGAATATTTGTGAGCGATAGTGTCAAGTTTTCTGTTAAAGATTTAAGGACTTAAGTCAAAATGTGTGTTGCTGTGCTTTGGTACTTCTCAGGGGTGTGATGAAAAGTCTGACACAGGCCTTAATGTAGTTTGCCTTAAAAACAATGGACATTTAAAACCTGAAAATATTTTAGACAGTTCATAACTTTGTAATGCAAATTCTTTACCACCATGTGGTATTGCTATATCAACGCATGTAGCTTTGTCGTATTTGAAAAGAGGTTCTCCAATCCCTGTAGAATTGGCATTGTTCTTATTATGTTGGCAATATAAGTAATGTGTTAGGGAGGTATTTTTTAAAGTAATATTCTCAAGAACTACAACAGTTTAGAAAACTTGCAAGCATTAACAAGTAATGTCTTGATGTATGTAAAAAAAAGAAAGTGCTCACTTCTTTCTTTGAATTCCAGGGAGTTGGAGGACAGGAAAAAAATTCAGCATCTCCTGGGTTTAGTGGGAACAGATGATGAAGTTACATATTTTCACAAGGAGCCTCCACATAAGGCAAGTTCCCATTTTTCTGTAGAACTCTGCTTTGGATTGTAACATGAGTATCTGTACCCCAGAGTGACCACAGACCACATCTGTCCCATAAGTCAAAAGTTGCTAAATGGATCCAAAATAGGAGGGATCTGTCGCAACATCAGGTTTTAATAGTCTGAATTTAGAATTCTGTAAGGGAAGTAGTAAAAAGCATACTGAAAGTACATCCTCTTAGCATCAGCATGTCAAGGGCAGTGTAACTGAACCTACTTAAGAACATCATGAATGGTTTGGACATAGTCTATGATGGCAATATAGAATTTGTCTTGGAATAAGGTGCAGAAAAAGGCTGAAATATGCTGCATTGTTCATGGTTGCTCTGCACTGCTCAAGCACTTCAAAAATCTTGAAGAAGCTTTAAAATTCCCTGGTTTAGAGTAGCTCTACTATTAGGCCTGTGATGTAGTATTGACCTAAAGATCAGCATTGGGGTTGTAACATGCTCCCTCATGGACTCGTTTTTTGTTAAGTGAGTTTCAGTTCAACAGTTGAGTTTTTTCAGCATTCTTATCACTTAACATTTATCCCAGGCTTGTTCAGTAGCTTGAGTGAATGTGATGATAAATGAAGCTTCATGTTTCTCTGTCTTGCTGAGACAGGGAGTATGAGAGAAGGAAATAACATGAAATAACATCATCTTAATTGACCTCTTCTCCTCCTTGCCTACCAAAATGCTCCTTTTCCTACTGAGGGTGCTGATTCCATCCTAATGGACCCAGAAAAGGCAGAATTACTTCCCACTTGTTTTGGTGAAAAAAATAGAGGCAGAAATGGCAAAACTCAGCCATGATAAAGGAAGCTTTTCAACATGGACATTACACTTGTGAATGTCTTCTTTGTCTTGTGGTAGAAGTAAGGTAATGCTGTTCTTTTGGATATCTCATTTTAACTTTCTAAGATTTGTTCTTGACCGTTGCTTTGGAGAAGTCCAATGTTCAGTGCAGACATCTTGTTTCTATAGGTTACTGTTCCACAAAGGCCAGCAGAGTCACAGGAACAAGATAATGCTTCTAGCCCAGGTACCACCCAAGCTGGCTAACAGCACCTCAGCTTGTGATACTTGTTTCTCTGTGTTTTCTCTGCAGTATACTGAAATATTTCCTTACTGCGAATGACTTGTAAATCTCCATCAAGTTCCCTAAATGTCCGTGTGTACATACGTATACATCAGGGCTCTTGTCTTTCCTTCAATATCTTCTAAAATAACCTTAGCTGACCCTGGTGTCCATGATCTGCTCAGCTAAGGAAGAGGTTGGTATGACCATCAGGTGGCTGTTCTGGAACTGGACAGGCACTTTTGCCACAGCCATTCCAAGGTGTGAGGTTCTGCCTGACTTTAGTGCAGACAGTAGTGGGTGTTTGTATGCCTACATACTAATTTTCTCCTTTGAAAGAATTGCCTCATCCAAATTGACTGAAATTAGCCAGCAAGCTCAAAACTCATTCAAGCCCTGATGTTTGTGCAGCTGTGACATCTGCCTATTCATCATTTATTTAAGAAAATGTGTCAAGTTTTCTTTCTATATGTGCCAAGAAAATTAGTAGGTTGTCTCAATACTACGATGTGATAGGTTGGGATAACATTATGTGATCACCCTAAACTGTGAAATTCGTTTCAGCTAGCCCTCCTAGAGGTCCTTGTGACTGTAGCAGTGGCAAGCTTTTTCCTGTTGCTGTAGGCCCACCAGAAGATAGAATATGTCACGCTTGGAAAAGTGCTGCAAGTAGATTGGAAAACCCTTTTCTACTTTTGTTAAATTTCTGCAGTAGGTACTGAGAGGAGTGCTTCAAAAGCAACTGCACAAGAAGAAAAACCAGAAAGCCTTGAGAGATATCAGACTGACAATCAAACACTTCTACTACAGGTAAAAACATTTGCTAACCAATGGACATAATTCCTGCCAAAAATTATGATAAAAAATTATGCTGTCTGCTTAGACAAGATGTAGATGTACCAGTTTTATCAGTCCCTGCATCTTACTATGGATTCACACTTTGTCAGTTTACTTGGCTGTTTCTATGCAATGAATGTAGATTGAAGAACGTGGGTCTGATCCTGGAAGCTTTATGTAAGCAGATGTTCCACTAATGTCAACTGAAATATGTTGCCCTTAAGTGTAGAACATGTAATTGATGTTATCTCCTGTAATTTGATGGTGGCTGTGACTTTGCATTAAACCTGCTGAAGATCTGCAGGGTTGGGTGTTTTGTGGAAGTCTGATAAAAGCAGTGTGTCTGAGACAGTATTAAGCAGCCCCAATAGGATGCACTTGTACAATGAAGTATTCCCTTTGCTAGACTTCAGTGAAGGATTGGGTATAAGTAGCATGGCAGAATGAAAGATAAAATATGCAGCAGCGTGAACTGGAGAAGATACCAGAAACTGTATGTAAAGTAGGAGGAAGGATGAATCAAGAAGAGCACATAAAGGACAAACTTGTACAGCAGATATTGGTGGTGGCGGTTGTTTTTGTTGTTATTATTAATATTATTTGCTCAAGGGTGTTGGTGACTGACCTAATGGCCAGTTAGCTCTCTAATAACATTTATTCTGGAACAAAAGCATAATTCAAAATTGACATAAAAATAAGCAATTTAAATACACACCAAGGTTTTTTTCCATGCAGTTTCTTACATAAAGACCAGATGCACATTTTTCAATTCCTTGCTCCAGTTTATCTCTCTAACTATGTGCACTAGATCAGGATTCTTTGCATCCCTCTCCTTCACTCATTATCTTGTTTACATTTAGTAATTAATTCTGGCTGAGTAATTTCTTTTGTTCAAGATAAGTGGACTTACTGCCTTCCTAGAATTACATCACCCTTTCATTAGAAGATGGTAGCAGAGGGACAGAAAGTCTCTGCATATTCCACAGGATTTGTCACATGTAATTTAATCATGTGCAATTTGAATCTTTCTAATATCTTCAGTCTGTTGTTGCTGCTTATGGTATGCCTCTCTTCCCTATAGCATGATTTTTTAAAAAATGTTTTAGTTGCTTGAAATACTTAGCATTAAAACAAAAAAGCTTGGGAAATTAGAACTGCCAAAGGTGTTATTGGGTAGAGTCTTTGATCTGAATCTTGAAATGTAAGAGACTTGCAAGGACAGGAGCAGAGCTGGTGTGAGGTGTTGTTCAGTAATGTCTTCCTGTGCTTATTCAGGTGCAGGCCTTGCAAGCTCAGATAGAAGAACAGACACGATTATCCAAGGAACAGATAGAAGCACTTCTAGAAGACAGGCGGATTCACATGGAGGAAGCTGAAGTCCAGCATCAGAGGGACCAGGAGAAGATCAGAACCATGGCAGAGAAGTGAGTGTGGGAGAATGACCACTGTGTGGTCCTGAGATGAGAGAGGTGGAACAACAGAAATGTTATGACTTCATGTGTTGCTTCCTGCAGCAGGCAGAAAAGCTAATCATGCAGTCATCTGGTAGTGTGTGTGGAAGATGATGAGTGGAGTAATCTACATATTACAAATCATATTTCGCTCAGGAAGAATAGCACTTCTTTCATTAGATTAGAAGAGCTAAACTGACTAGGAGAGCACATATCTTTTTTTTCATCCTTCTTCCAACTTGCAGTGATAACTGGGGAAATTAAGGTAGGAACCAGAAAAGAAGTTAATTGACTCCACTGGAATTCCTTTATGCAGCCTCCAAAAGACCCAAAATCTCCTATATGAGAGCACCCGTGACTTTCTTCAGCTCAAGTTTGATACCAGAGCCAATGAGAAAGCATGGATGGCAGAGAAGGACCGTCTGTTGAGGCAACTTGGCAAAGATGTGGATCATCTTTTCACCAGTGAATCAGAAAGAAAGAAGCAGAGAGGTACCAAGAAAATGCTTCAAGGAGGTAATAGATCTTTAAAACTCCACAGCAGAGAAATAAAGGTAAGGGTTTTTTTGTCATAGGCTCTTTTTTAACAGTTTTTGACTAGAAAATTGCAAGCATCTGGGCTTTGTCTCAATAGGCAGGAGCTAGCAGCTCTTTCAGAGCTGTACTGGCTTGCCATAAGTTACGTTGCTTTTGGCACTAATCTAAAACAAAACCTCTCCTGCTTCAAAATCAGCATTGCTTGCAAATTTCAGATAAAATGTATCGTTAGGATTTATGATGGCATGTCGCTGTCTGTTTCTTTCATGCCCAGAACAATCCCTAGTTCTGTAAGTCACCTGATATGTGGGGCCAACAGTTTTTAACCCACTGGTTGCACATGGCTGTCTGTTAGTGCTAGTGCTCTGAGCTAATGCACTTAGAATTCCATGTCTGGATCTTCCTTGCTGCTGTCAGGAGAGAAGGAGCCGTTTCAATTGATGTCCTCCAGCTCTTCAACAGTAGTCAAGACTTTTCTTCCACTTCTGCTATACTTCCAGTGAGAAGCTGGGAGATCTGAAGTGGGTAAATGAGCAATAAGGAAATGGAAAGTAAACAGGCAATAAGGAATCACATCCACCACTGAATGCAGATGCTTCAGAAATGCAGTTCTGGGCAAGCAGCTGTGAAAAGGGGAGTTACAGCATTAGTTGAATATTAGCATACATTTTAAGAGGAGAGAGTTCTTTAACTGATAATGAGCAGTCATACAGAACTGGTAACTTAATTAAAAGGTTCTGATAATGGAAGTGATGTTAGAATATTGTCCACAACTACTTATTTCATTAGCTGTAGCTCCAGTTGTTAATTTTTATTTGCCTGTCATATTGGCAGTTTTATCACACTTGTTTTTCCAGAGCAAGGGAGATTTTGTAAGCACAGTTCTTTGAGTGATTCTTTCTGTTCTTCCTATGTCCTAGTCCCTGCAAGAAAAGCTAATGCAAGAACAACACCTATCAAACATGTATAGAGAGCAGTGTGTCAGTCTGGAAGGCGAGGTGGCTAGGATTCGTGAGGAGCGAGATGCTGGCAAAGAACTCTTTAAGGTAATTACTCTGTAATCATCTGCTAGCTATGTGATGACCTTCAGCCTTGATTTTTGTATGCCATACTGAGTTTTCATCTCCATAGGAACGCTCAGAAAAGATGGGGAAGCGCCTGAAGCTGATGACTCAGCGATGTGAGGCCCTGGAAAAACGTCGTAATATGGAAGTAGAAGGCTTCAAGAATGACATTAAACAGCTTCAGCAGAAATTGAAAGATGTAGAGAAGCAGATTTATAAGGTAGCAGCTAAGCATGTCTGAGGCAGACTATTATGGGCTTACCCCATATAGCTGTGTTCTCAGTATTTAAATGCACTATTTCCCTAGAGTTAAGGAAATAAGTATTTTACAAAGCAAAAAATGATGTCTTTGTTAGTCAGTTGGGCATCAAGCTTGCCAGGAACTGTCCTGACAAGCTGTGTATTTTTTATTTCTACTCTGAAAGTTCTTATGTGATACCTGTAGCTCACTTTACTGTCTCAAAATTGCAAGACAGTAAAGTAGTTTGATGCAGAAGTTTATCTTGCACAGGAAATGATTTGTTTTCTTTCTGGGAGCATTTGGTTTTCATCCAGTAAGAGGTAGACCATTGACTAAAGTATTATGAATCTTCTATTTATTATATTCTATTTATTACTTTGTTAATATGTCATTTGTAACTGCAAAAATCACTGCAGAAGCAATGACTGGAAGTTGAGGCTGTGTGCTCTGTAGTAGCTTCTGTGTAGATGAACATCGGAAGAGCTTAGAAAGGAAGCCACAGCTTTGATGTTGCTTGGAGTTTAGGATGAGATACCTATCTAACCCATACTTGAGAGGATGATCCAAGCATAGCAAAGTCTCTTCCAGGAGTCTGGCAGCACTGATTTGCTTTCCTTCCTGTACTTTTGGTGCACAGTTCAGTTTACTTAGACTAATGCATTTACCTTGACTAAAGGCCTTGGGTTTTTTATATATATTTTTGTTGGGCTGTGGCTTTTTAAACGTTTTTCTTTAAGGACTAAACAGCTTATGTGGAAGGGGGAAAATTGCCTATGATACCTTTACTACAGGCCTGTATGTTTTATATCTGTGGGTGTGCTTATGATTGCATTGTCAATTTCATTACACTGTTAACCACAAGAGGGCAGGGGAACAAAATACTTGCTAAAACTCCTCAGATTGATTGTTAAATTCTTCTCATCACTTGAGGTCAAAATGACTATAGATTTGCCTATTCAAATCTTTGACCAAGAACTACATGATGACTGTAAGAAACAATGGCAGATCAAGAAAATAGAGGGATTTGAGAGTAGTTTCCAAGCCTGTGGCCTTGAAAGTGACTGGGCTGGCATGCTATCCAGTTCCAGGGTGACAGGAAATGTCAACCCTGGCCAGCTTGCCATGAGGAATTCTGATTATCCAGCAGCCTTTGTTCAGCTCGGTACAGGCCATATGTCACTGCCTGAAACAAGGCGTTGTACTTGAACTGCTCTTGAATCATGTGTGGTTCAGGAAGCAGCAGGTCAGCCACAGTGGTTAGACCACCCCTAGTTTTAGTAGCAAAACAGGATAAAATGTCATCAGATCAGGTAAGGTACTTAGAACCAGATACAAGTTATTTGATAAATATTTTAACTTGCCTCTTTTTGTGTTGTCTCTAAATAACACAGGGATTAGAAAGGAGTCAACAGGCTATGGGTAATTATTTCAATCCAGACTTCTTCCTTGCTAGTCATATAACACCATGTTATGAAAGCTTTGTTCTTTATTTTTAGTTCTGGAGCACCTTCCTATTGGTGATGTGCATTATCAAAGTGCTATTAACTTACACATCTTAGACTTTTTGACTTACACATCTTAGACTTCTGCTAGCTGCAAAGAGTCTCCTTTAGAGTTCTCTCCCTCATATACTCATCATAATACTCTCTAAATTGTATTCTGTGCAGCCTTGTTTTTCTTAATCTGTTTTTCTTTGCATTTTTAGGTGACTCTGAATTTGGGACCCGACCAGGATCTTGCAATTCTGCGTGAGGTCCGCCAAGGAAACAGACTAACACGTAAAATTCAAGGAGAACTAAAAGACTTAAAAGCAAAAATCTTCTTTTTAGAGAATGAACTACGGATCTACTGAAGCTGACTTGTTAGCTGACATCCTAGTTTTAGGAACAAGACATTGCTAAGTGGAATAGTCATATGCAAGAGCAGCTCCTACTTGTCTGTTTCCTGGCATCCATTGACAGAAGGTTTGAGGAAATCTACAGTTAATGTCATAAAAGTGTACATGAGCCATTCCTAGAGTGCTAGATTATATTGCTGTTTCAGCTGAGAGTTGGCACCCGATAAGACTGACGTAGAAAGTACATTATGACTGATACATCAGGAGTGTGTGTATGTCTTCTTACCTTCATATCTGGGGGAGGGATCAGTGTATTCTGGCTTTCACCCCTATTTGGAGCATATTATAAACCATATTATGGTTATAATGACATTAATAACCATAAAGGGATCTAGTTCAAGATCTGAATGCTGGCTGAACTTTTCCTATGTGAGAAGCAGCTTTTTTTAATAGTTTTAAATTTTTACCGTTTTGGTGCTTAGCATTTCAGGATGTAACTGGAATTTATCTTGGAAAAAGATCACATGTAGAAGTCTACCAAAATGTATTACATCTGATTCTCCCCGTGACAGCATAACTACTGAAAAAATGAAAATGGCTCCCCTTTGTTTGGTTCAACCTAATTGGAACAAACCTGGCTGATTTAATATGGTGGGAAAAGATAACTCATTATAGAACTCATTTGCCAGAACCAGGAGCATAGACAATTGTTTTGAATGCTTGGTGGGGAGGGAAATACTACAGTGTTGAGTTTCATCTTGTCCCCTTTTTCCCAGTGTATCTTAACACACACAGAGAATGCCCATAATAAAAGCCACCATCTTATCTGTCATTATAGCTCTAAACAATGTCATAGTTATATACAAAGAAATCATGGTCAACTTCTGCCACAGCACTTGTTGCTACTGAGCTGTAACAAACTGGGGTGAAAGAGGAGGTGCCTAGTTGCTACATGAGAACTATAACTCTGGCTATGTAATCCTTCTCCAGCCATATGATGATTATCTTCATACCAGACATCACGACATCACAATTCCAGAAAACAGATGGAATCATGAAAAGGGTTACAACATGGCTTCAGCCCAGTTTATAATTGCAGGTATTCATGCTTTTACTGTGGCGTCAGCAAATCTTGTCCACCTTGTAGCCAGAGAGCAGATCTGTGTTGGAAAAGGGATTTCAATGCGTCCGTTTCTTACTTTACCTTTTCCTACCTTGTTTCTGAAGTATACACTTCTAGGCTACCAGCACTTCCTTTCCCATTGAAAAGAACTGGGTGTGTGAAAGCAGGCAATTTCTTTTGTACATGGAAATGGCCATGGAGATCCTCATTTGGTGTGTGAGAGGTAGATATGCAAAAAATGTTTTTGTGCTGTCAAGATTTGGAGAAGGAAGATTTGTTTCTATGGAACCAGCTAAAGCAATGCAAGAGGGGAAATTCCCTTAAGAAGTCAAGACCCACTTAAGTTGTCTAACCTTTTTGTGACAAACTTGCTGTCCCTTATGGTCCTGTACTGTGGCTTTTATTTCGTCTGTGTTCTTGAGGTCAATTCATCACACACTTTATTGTGAGTGGCTGACAGACTGTATCTGGCTGCTCAACTGCACTTTACAAGAGGCTGTTTTAAGGTCTGTTGCAGTGGATAGTTCAGCTGAAAATGCTGAACTGTTCAGAAACTGGTTCATAAACAACTTGCCTGCCAATGCGGTGTGGACAGTTGAGGAAGGTTATTTAATGCTATCTGTGATTTAGTCTCTTTCTCTCTTAGTTGACTAGTACTTTCTCAGACAAATCCAGCTAATTAAAGTGAGTTTTTGTGTGAAATAACATACTAACAGTTGGAAGATAAGATATCAAAGTTATCTCAGGTCCTGCAAGGCTGCTTCTGAAAATTGCTCCATAATGAAGTATTAGCCACTTATTTAGCAGGATCCATCTACTTAAATTCAGCTGATGGGAAACTATCAAAAGGTCTTGAACCTATAAAAATCAATGGGTTCCTGTTTATTTTCAATTCTTCCAAGTTGAAGAATTGCCTTTGAAATTGCATTTTGCTGACTTGAAAGCCATGGAGTGTGAATGGATAAAGACTTCAGGCTTTGCTGTTCAAGTTTATAAGACTGGGAGGAAGTACTGGGGGAAGAAGGATGTAAATGTTTCATTTCCTGCCTTCCTTACCAATATTCTTTATTACTTGAAAGACTGAACAGAATAAAATGACAACATTTCTAATATATCAGCTGATTTGTCAAAACCAAAATGCAGTTTGAACTTGATTCTTAATTTACCTTCAGGTTATGAACACTTCCTATTTGAAGGAAAGGGAAATTGTGGTATTGCTATTCAGTAAATCCATTTTATTTGCAAGCTTGACTTTGTCCAAGTGCAGGAATTGCAAAGTATTGTACGTGCTCTCTGTGTGGCAGCGTGATCATATGAAATGTTGCCAAAACAAATGTGGACCTTCATGCCAAGAACTGTTTTAAGAAGCTAAGTGCTTCCTACCACTGGCAACTACCCTTTAAGATGTCAATAAAAATTATTGGCATTTTCAAAAGCGTTTCCCGAGAGAGGCTCCACTACCTATATTAGTCAATTTTTTTCCCCACAATTTTTGAATAGAAATCAAAAATGGCATTTACTCCAAAAACCAATTAGCTTTTTTTGCTAATTTAAGTTAGTAGCGTGTGACTTGTATCATTTCAATACAGCTAAATGCCATGTTATGAATGTAGGAGCACAGAATTTGAAAGATCTCCAAAATATCTGCTTTTAAGAATATGGAGACTATACTACAGGATTAAAGGTTAGAACTGGACAAATGCTCTTATTGTGAGCAAAGATATGAAATTGCCCCTTGCATAAACAGGAGAAAAATGAGCAGTAGGGGAAAACCTTGCTGTTGTGTTCCCTTATTTAGGTAAGGAAGGAGTGCCTACGTTTTGGAGGGAATGTTGAAATATTGGCTAAGGCACAGAACCACAGATGATTCAGTGTAAGAGAAGAGGTTGTGCAAGAGCTCATTTTGTATTACATTAAGAAGCCTCATTAATATACATGTCTCTTGAAGACAAAACAATCTAAGCAAGGCCTCTCTGTCCTAGCAGAGCAATGCTGAGCAAGAATAAGTAGCCTGAACCTGAAGTTAATAAAAAAAAAAAGCATACATTTTTAACAGGAAGATTGTGTTTTTCCCCTCATGATAACAAACTAGTTGTGGGGGTAACAAATTCTCCATCTCTGCCTATGAATCAAAATAATATTTCACCTCTGGAGCGGGGAGCTTGTAAGGAAATAAGCTTGCAGGTAATAAGTTACTGGGTTTAATACATTAGAACTTAATGAACTATAATGACATGTACTAAAAAGAAATCATTTAGTGGTTCCTTCTGGTTTCAAACCTATGATGTATTTATATGTAATATTTGTAGGAGTTTTTTTAGTATTCATGCAGTTACCTTAATTACAGGAATGTCTCGTGTCAGCTAACCATACACAGCAAGGTTACACAAGGTAAAACACCCTAAAATTAAAAAAAAAAAATCCCTTGTGATCTTCCTATACCACAATCTGCAGTAATGTGTGACTGCACTTAGAAAGGCAGATGAACAGTTCTCATAGGTGTCAGAATAAATCTAAATGGTAGTATAGTATATGCTGTGTTTAAATTGCCTGTATAAGTAGGAGTATCAGTTCAGAAACACACACATTTTACCAGAATGGGTGGATTCTCTGGGCAGCCTAATATTCTGGAATTGAAATTTCTCTGTATGTAGGCCAGGAAGCAATTCTTTGATCATTAGATACTTCTTTTTTGAGACTAGCTGGGAGCAACATGCCTGTGTACTTTGTTCTGGTAGATCAGTTCATGCTCTTGATGTCATTCAGACTTTTAATTACAGCTCACAAACACATTCCGTTCGATGCACTATGTTCTATTTGTGCCTGCTCAGTGAAAATCCTAATAAGGATGTCCCATTGGTTCCCATTCAAAGTGGCATCATAGGTAATTTGTAGATAAGGGACACTTAAGATTTTTCTTTAATTTTTCTGCAATATTTTGCATTTACGATCTCAAGTTGCTTTAAATGGTAAGAAAATATTCTTTTTACTCCTTAAACAGTTATTCTTAAATCTAGCTGTAAAAGTATACATGTTTTTTTCAGCCTGTGGACCGGGATTATGCACCAAAACATACTTGGATACAGTGTAGAAAGCATGAGAGGTGGAAACTGCAATGATTCCTTTTGGCTGCTCTCTTCATAAGGTTTTAGGCACAAAGAACAAAGTTTGTTTTGATTCTTATGTTGCATCAAAAGTTAAGGACTTTGTGTCCAAAACAGGCCATCAGAGGTAGCTGGAATATAACTCACTGGCAGAAACATTTCTGTTCTGACTGAAGTATTCGAGAAGAGTGGGGTGGACTTCTGGTATTTCCCATTTAGCACCAAATGTACTGTTGGAGAAAGGGCATCTTTGATTATGGGTTAGAGTGGCTGTTTGTCAAATAAGCTCCAGAAATACAGCTTTAAAAACAGAGCCCTCAATGGGGTTGACTGTTCACTTACACTGACTAAATTATATGTTTTAAGAATTGCAATGCTGTTGGACTGGGGACAGATTGCAAATGTGTAAATAAAGATTATTTGATTTTATTCAGAAAACTCAGAAAGGCTTTTAACACAGAAGTGCTTCAATGTTATAGCAAGACAATGGCTAACTGCCCGGGCATGAAGGGATTCATTGTTGAAATGGGTTTGATTTTAATAAAAAGCTCTGGATTTATCCTGGTGAAGCATGTCCAGAAGGTGCTCGATGCTCCTGCGTTGATTCAGAGATTGAGTTACCTCTCTTTTACTGTAAACATTTCTGTCAGTATAGAGTCGCTTCTAAACCATCCAGTACAACAGCTTTTCCTCTTCAATCCTAGCTTGGGTGGACAGATATCTACAGGGAATGCTTCTCGTCAATGATGTTCTGCAGTGTCCCTAATAACAAGATTGTGCCACATCTTAGGAACTTCTCGAAAAGTAAGGATGGTGAGCACAGTCACTTAAAATACAAACCAAGTGCTAGTACTTTTAAGACGGGGGAAGGAGGAAATTTAGGCAAGGCTTTAGATTTGAAAACATGGATTTCCAAAATGATCCAAAACATAGATACACTTTTTGTTATGGTAAATACGTATACCCCGGAAGGTCTTTTGAAAGTTCTCAGTTTAAAGTATATAAAAACTTTCTGCAAGTGCAAACGTGCTCTAGATATCAAGAGATTGTTCTGGTGTACAGAAAGCAATTCAGGTCTACTCCTGGGACAGGACCTGCAATCAGAAGGTGCTTCTAAAGGTACTGATTAAAAGTTCATGTGAAAATGTGTCCTTACAGCTGAAAAGGAAGGGCAGCCATTTCTGTGTAACTTTATCTGGACAGTTAGGCCTTCAGGCTTATGGAGAGTTATGGAAAGAAAAGAGAATCACGAATGAGGCTTTCCACCCAGACAGGCAAGCTGTAGGAGAGCAGTTGGGACTGTGATGTTGTCAGTCAAAGCACTGAGGGAGCACGGCCATGTGTAAAACAAAAGGAATTCTCAAAATGCAACTCAGGCCAGCTCACACAATGTTGGCAGTGCACCTCTAGTGGTAAAATATAACTATGTTAGCAAAACCCACTGAATCAGCACAACTTGACTGGGCAAGGTGGTCCCTTTGCTAGGTTGTTGATTGTGGGACCACACTGATTCCCTTACAATGATGTCCACCTGCAGTGTTGGCGGGGATTTTTCTGGGATTACTCCACCAGTAATGCCTTTTAGAGCCCAGTCCATTCCTGAGGAGCCAAAATGGGAAATAATGGGGAACTGTGTCTTCAGAGACTGCCTTTTCCTCTTAGAAACACTTCTGCCTTTGAGCCATTTTGATGAGGAATGTTAAGATGAAATCACTGCTTGTGCTTCAGAGCATGGCTGAGTCAGGAAGAGGGGTGTGGAGCCACTGGGACAGTGAAGTCTAGGGACTTTTGGGTATCTTTGGTGTGGAGCTTGTAATTAGTGTTGAAAAACACAAGAAAGAAGGGGAGGAGCAAGTGGCAGATAATTGAACCTTTGGGGAGCCTACAGAGAAAGGATGTTGGCATGGAGCTAAAAGTGATTTACAGAACAGAAAAACAGTTGATAGATAACTGGAAGCAAAAATACAACAAGGAGAGTCAGGGATGCACAGAGACGGATCTAGAGAGGGAAGCCAGGAGGTACAGGAGATGCGCGTTAATTCCTGCACTTGTATCAAAGGCTGCTTTTATCATGAGGAAATATAGCCAAAATGGAAAACAAACAGCAGCTCAAACAAAGGAAAAAAACCCTCCAGTTGGCTTCTTTGGCAAAGAGTCAGTTCCTTTGAAGTGGGTGATCAGGGCAGGCTGGGAGAGGTGTGTCTTGAAACCAGCAGTGATCTATCCGATATTCAAGGGTGGTCTGTCAGGCAGTCAGCAGTGCCAGCTCCCTGTCTGAGTCACCTCCCTACGACACAGACCCTATTCCTGTGTCACTGCTTCCAGCTCACTTGCTGTTTCTTTCCCTGATGGGGTGAATCCCACCAACATGGGATTAATACAAAGTGTGGTTTCCACTGCTATCATATTGCACACAGTGAGGATAAGGGATGTGGACATCTGGGCATGCACTCCTGTGACTTGGGGTCCTTGACAATTTGGGAATATAAGACTGCTAGTGGACTTGGGATAATAACATTTATGTGAGGTGGTTTTGAAACATTACTATGAACAGTAATCTTACTCCTGGATGTTGGAGCTTTCTGCAATGAGTAAGTGGTCCAAAATCAGTTATTTTAAGTACAGTGTACAGCTTTTCAGATGCCTGACTTCACTATTTATTACACATTCAGATTAATTTTGATCCTTAATATTGGTCTGTTGTAACTATATTGTAGCAGATAGAAATCACCATAGTCATTTTCTTCAAGTTTTTTTTCCAGAAACAAGAGCTTTTCAGTATCTTCATTATAGCATAATGAAGATACTGAAAAATACTTTGTTTCTTTAGAAGTCAACAATACTACTGTTACCCTTAACTTCACTTTTCCCCTCCCTCCATTTTAGTACCATGTTCACTAGAGAAAGATGTGCTTACTTATTTTAACATGCAACAAAAGTTCCAACAAAGTGCAGTTGCAGCTTTTCAAGCATAAAGTTGTTCGTTTAAAAAATGCAGACAACTTCCTGCTAAGAATACACCATTCAATTCTCATTCTTTAAATGGCAAACAAATTTTAATTTAGATCTGTACTTATTACACATTGTTCTTATTATTTTAGATAATTTTAGATAATTTTTTATTTTAAATGTAAAAACTTCATTTGTTTCTCTCCTGTGGGATAAAACCCAAATCAACACTCTACCAAAAAACTCCAACAGCGAGTGTCATGCCCTCATGAGATTCCTGCTTTGCAGTGATTAAACTGGTGCACAGTTTCCTAGCTTTAGCTGTGGGGTACTGGTGGTGCCTGGCTGTGGGCAGCCCTGTCTCTTTGCACCAGAGGAAGCAGCCCCCATGATTCAAGCTTGGATGGTGGATGTACATCTGTGGCCTCGAGGTAGGAAGGAGGAACACAAGCATTGCATCCTCAAAAGCTGCAGAATAGACCTTGTTCCAGGGAGACTGGGAAGCCCAAGGACAGAGCCACCCACCAACCTCCCCCACCAGGGGATTTGTTCCCAACTTGAGAAAAATCACATCTTTCCAACTCTGCAATGAGGTGCAAAACTCTCTGGGTGCACTTTTCCTAATGAAGGGAAATCTCTCCAACACAGAGAAGGGCCGTGGCTCTGAAACCTTTGTGAGACATTCACAAAAAGGAAATCCCTCATCCATTGCTCCATCCCAGAGCGTGACAGGTAAAGCAGCGTCTCTCGGTGCCGCCTGGGTGCTGGGAACATGGTGTACAGCACTCGATGCCAGGGACTATGGATGCTGCTTCAGCTCCCAAGCAGTGCAACACTGAGATGCTGGCGTTCTACCAATGTCAGCCCGTCCTGCTGGGACTCACATCACTGCTTCGTGCCCCTCAACACCATTTAAAACGCCTCTGGCATGTTTTTTAAGCTAAATAACAGCGAGTGTCCCTTCGTGCAGTCTCCCACTTTTTAAGATTGCTGTGGAAAAAGTCTCAAAAAAAAAAAAGAAAAAAGGGTCTATCATCATTGCATGCATTTTAAAAACTTAACTTCAGCCTGAGGGTTTATCTTCAGGGTTCCACACAGTGCAGGAGCTGCGAAGGGGAATGGTTGCTGCTGATGACCCAACACCCCCACTAAACATACTGGGGAAGGGATAATTCCGGAGCAGCTCCCCAGCTGGACACACACCCCGCACACCCCCACTAAACATATTGGGGAAGGGGTAATTCCGGAGCAGCTCCCCAGCTGGACACACATCCCGCACACCCCCACTAAACATACTGGGGAAGGGGTAGTTCTGGAGTAGCTCCCCAGCGGGACACACATCCCGCACAGCATCTCCCTCTCACTCCAGCCGGGAGGAGCGCAGTTCGCACCCCCCAGGACAGCCTGGGGATGTGACCGAGAGCACGGGGGTGACTCTGGGGGTGGGTAATGGAGCACGAAGCTCGCCCGGGGAAGGTGTGTGGGTTCCTGTGGGGCTCGGACAGGCTCCCCGAGCGGGGTGACATCGCAAGCTGCTCCAGACAGCGGCTCCGCAGCCGCCCCGCCACACGCACTTGTTGCGCCAGGTGAACGAAGCTCTGAAATGGAGCTCAGCTGTAACCACTGTGTGTGTGAATGCGAGTCTCTCCCTCACGCTGAGGGGACGGGGGGTGACAATCCCCGAGGGGCCCCTCGGCCCTCCCGCGGCCGTGAGGGGGTGCGGACCCCCGGCGGTGGCGGGGCGGGGGCGGTCTCGGAGCAGGAGCGGGGCCGNGCGGCGGCTGCTGCTGCTGGCCCTGGGCGCGCTGGCCCTGGGGCTCTGGGCCGCATACATGGAGCTGGGGGCCGCGGCGGCATCGGACCGCAGTGAGTGACCCCTGGGAGCGGGGCAGGGCTTGGGGTCGGGGGGACAGTCCCGCTCGGGAGCCGCGCCCGGGGATGGAGCGGGGCTTTGTGTGCCACCCCAGCACGGGCAGGGGACGGGGGGCTCTG
>WBMV01008689.1:860538-998014 GCA_013396655.1 Campylorhamphus procurvoides
GGCTCCGTATGGCCCCCTCGCGGGGTAGGGGCCGGGGGGCTCCGTATGTCCCCCTCACCGGGTAAGGGACGGGGGGCTTCGTATGTCCCCCTCACCGGGTAGGGGACGAGGGGCTCTGTGTCTCCATCACCCCAGGTAAGGGACGGGGGGCTTTGTGTCCCACCCCTCACCGGGCAGGGGACGGGGGGCTTTGTGTCCCACCCCTCACCGGGCAGGGGACGGGGGACTTTGTGTCCCACAGCACGGGTAGGGGACGGGGGGTTCTGTGTGTCCCCCCTCACCGGGCAAGGGACGGGGGGCTCTCTGTGTCCCACATCACCCCGGGCAGGGGACGGGGGGCTTTGTGTGTCCCCCCTCACCCCGGGCAGGGAACGGGGGACTCCGTGTGTCCCCCCTCACCGGGCAGGGGATGGGGGGCTCTGTGTCCCCCCCTCCAGGCCAGGGGACGGGGTCTGGGGGGTTTTTCACTTTACTTTTGCCCTGTCCGTTCTCGCCCCCCTCTCCGTTTGGGGGCAGACCTGTCCGAGTGTGACCGTGCTGGAGCTGCCAGCGCCGGGGGTCGCGGCTTTGCGGGGTCCCTCGTTCTTGGTGCCGACCTGACCGGCAGCGAGGATGCTTTGGATGTGTCTTTGGTGCGAGGAGAGGCGCTCGCAGAGGAGCGGGGAATGCACACCCTGCGAACTTCGCAGGTGCGAACTTAGAGAAGAGCAGCGAGGATGCGACGTGCAAAAGAAAGAGCGGCTCTTTCTTTTTTTCCCCCGAAGTACAGGAAACATTTCGGTCAGTGTCATGTGTGGTTTTCTGCCTCTCTTTTGCAGTTACGGGAAAGTTACAGATGTCACACGGTTTTGTAAAACCCTGTCGGTGTGTTGGTGTTTGGTTTAAAAATGATACCGGTGCTGGGAGTTAATCTGACTTGATAGTAGTTTCCCACTTGCACGTGAGCGTTTAACTATTAATGCTTCCCGGTATATTCCCTTCATTACGTGTTATAAACCTTCTGCTTCTTAGCCCCACGAGTCAGGCTTAGTTTCAGTATTAAAGCTTGAGACTGTGGCAGTGCAAAGGAGCACTATGAATGTGTGCTCCCACAAAGTCCACTACAGGACTTCAGCTCGTTCATTTGTTCTGTATTATATGGGATGTTAAGGCTAAAACTACACATCTACTGTTCCAGTGGTGTAACAGATCTGATTTGTTTGGCTAAGATGAATCCTTTAGTTGTAATCTGCTCTTTATGCCTGGTGGAATTCCTCATTCCTGGTGAAATGAGAAGATGGGTTGCACTGTGAGTTTACTTTGTGTTGTATCTTTCATGCAATCTCATCCAGCCTCTTACTGTACTCCACTTTGCTAATTCCCCCCCAAAAGATCCTTAGGGAAGACTGCACCGTTGTACAGAACACTTGTGGAGTACAGCAAGGGAGAAAACAAACTACTCAAAAGTATTTCAAGTAGTGGTTATGAGGAGAGAGGGGCTGAGTCAGGTGTTTGGAGCTGTGCAACTGATGGTCCTCTTCCTGCCAGCAATGCAAAGGGAGAGGGAGGGGATGGGAGAAGGGGGCAGAGAGCCTGAGGACAGCAGAAATGTGCAGGAGCAAACAGCTTTTTTAATGAATTAGTTCTTCCTCTTTGCTTTCAGACAGGGTTATTTTTATATCTGTGATGAAAGTCATTCTGTTATAAGAAAGAAACTAGAAGCAGTGGCATGACTGCTACCAACTAAAAGAGATGAGCAAAACAATTGCATTATGTTTAAGTTCAATTATGTACAAGTCCAGATTCTCCCAAATCCACTGGTTACATTGCTGCTCATTGTGTGCAGAAGGATTTAAATGCTGCTGGAAAGAGTGGGAGGTGAAACCCTTGGGCAGCCAATGCCTCGTGGCTCTGCAGCATCACAGAGGACTGTGGTCACACCAGGCACTTGGTGTCATGTTTTCTTGGCCTTGTGGCCAGAATCCTGGAACCTGCTAACAGGAGGAAGGTTAATCTGTGACCCTCCCCGCCCTTCCTCTTGCCCTACTACCTCTAAAAGCCTGTTTTGTTTTAAAAGAAATCAGAAGGCTGAGCGAAAGACAATATTTCTTTTCTTTTGGCTGTTGAAAGTAAATAATATTTTCTTCTCTGGGGACAGGGACAGCTGTGTTTGTGACTATATAGGGAGACTCTTTCCAGAGATACTGGCAAGCTGGTGTAGGAGGGAGTGACTCTCAGAGCAATTAACACTTTTCCCCTTGTTTCTGCGTTGTTTTCCATTGCATGTCCCAGGTGAGAACCCTACTGCAAGTCACACTTGGGACCAACCAAGGGCTACCACTTCAACTTATCTGATGCAACAGCCTCCCCAGTTATTAATGATAAAATAAAATTATTGGGTAATTTTTCTGGGCAAAAGGCTAAGAGGCTTCTCCATTGGGGCCAGAAAGAGGAAGAGTTGCTAGGCTGGGAAGGAGATCTACAGGAGATCATGGTTTCTGTTTCCTTTGTCTGTAATGAAGTTTCTGCTTGTCTCTTGAAAAGGCATTGTGGAACAGCCAGTATATGGAAAGCAAAGCATGTTTTCTTTCTTCAGAGATGTGAGTCCTCCTTATGAAAGGCTATAAGGAGTCACAGAAAATACTCCTTTTCCTCTCAGCAGTGCATGGGATAGAGCACAAGGCCCTGTGATACCCCCGCACTATCCCTGCTCCTGAGTCAGTGCCTCAGAGCAAGCCTTCAGGCATGGTGGATCCTCCCCAACTTTATGCTCCTCTCCTCCTCTTCAACCCTCCAGATCAGGGTATGGTGGAGGAAGCAAATGTAAGATGGTGTGGGTGTTTTGAGTAAGTGTTGCTTAAAAATTGAGGCTTTTGACTGTCCTCCCGTGATGTATATGCAGCTCTGCTGTGCAACAAAGTCAAGCACGTAAATAGTTTGGATAAAAGAGATTAAAGAGTCAAGGAGAACCTGCTGTAATCATTGGCATCCATGATGCTATATCACATGTGCTAGGAGAGGCTCTGGCATGAGGCTTGCTTTGCTGTAATGTTCAAGTCAGAGGTTGAGGGATCAGCCTGAGGTGCAGAACCTGTGTTCAGCATACACCATGGGTTATGATTTCTGTTTGCAAAGTTGATCTGGGCCCATTTTTAGCTGTTGAGGAGGCTATGATGGGCTGGAGAAAGACAGAGGATAGTATGGGCTTCCCTTTGAAGGGGATACTGAAATGAGTAGTTGATTTGGTTAAAAAAAATAATTTGGTAGTCTCATTGACAGGACTGTTCTCTCATGGGCAGAAGGGTGTTTCATTATTTCTACTGTTGTTGTGGGGCTTGCCTTTTTTTTTTTCTCTTAATTGAGCATATTTGGCTGGTCTGCTGCCCAATAGGTATTTATAGGAATCTTAAACATGTTTACAGCTGAGTGAAGAAAAACAAGGAGGCTGATGTGAGCTGAAGATGGGGCACCCTCTCTTCACATGAAATGTGGCCTGTTGTCATCCAGAACAAGTTGTAACAGGCAGGACACAGCCTCCCTGCCAAGAAACCTGAGGAGCTGGAGGCAGTCTGTTTACTCCTGCTGCTGACAGGCACTAACCCCTGTAGAGTGGGCTCTCCAGTAGCAATGTTTTTCTCATCTTTGCAGGCACACATTGCTCCTGCAAGTGAATGCTGGAGATGGGGAAACTTTATTATTTCAAGGGTGCATGAGGTGTTGGAGAGGAAGAACACACCAGCAAAGCACAGAGGTCTGGAGAGCGAGTCCTGCACCCTGCCTTTACTGCTGAAATGCCACTGGCTTGGCAGCAGACCTGGAAGGGACAAGGGCAGGGACAGGTCTTCCTCAGGGAAGACTCACATGCCAAGACACCACCACTTCCCAGAACTGTTGCAATGTGGTTTGGATGGAAAAGGTGATGGGTCAGGCAACTCTTCCTGCTACCTCTGGCATTCTCTCCTGTGCCCAGCAGTGCCTCATCTGGCCCACCTGTGCAGAAGGGTGTGTCTCAGGGAGCAAGGCTGGTGTCAGTTTTCTGATGCAGAGACCAGGATGTGCAGTGATCCCCCTTTACTGTAAAATTTTATGTCAATATAGTAAAACCAAAGCTGCATCCCTGAGGAAACTTGGAGGTGAGGTCATTCCCATCTGTTGCTGTGCAGAATCTGTTGTTTTGGTTTTTTTTTCTGATGCAGAGACCATGGTATCTCAGGAGTCTATAAATCACTTGCATTGATTTCTTTTATTGCAGGTGTGTGTCACATTAAGCCAGGCACAAGCAGGGTGTGCAGCCTTAATTAGTATCATGGAAGGTGCAGTACGGAGGAACAAAGAACTGGGGCTTCCTTCTTTATCCTGCCTCTCCACATTTTATTGTTGTGTGTAAATAACACTGAGAATGCGTTTTCTTACTATCTTGGTTTGTTTTGGTGATTTTTGTCTCACTTCTAGGTTCCCAGACTCCTCCTTTTCTGTTTCAGTAGTGTGCATTCCCACTCTCTGAAGTGGGGAATAGCAGGGGCTTGGAAGAAACTGCGGAGATATGAAAATTAAAAAGGCCGTGTGGCAAGACTTTCACCTCTGCAGTATGTACATCTTCGGTGTCCCCTTCCTTTCCCAGAACTCTGGTTTCTTATCCCTCCACCATGGCAAGCTCTAATCTTCAGGCATCCTGGCTATTACAAAGCAGCAGGAGTTGGGTGAAAACTGCCCCAGGTGTTGGTGTGAACAGGCAGGTGTGTTTGTGTGAGGGAAGGAGCTGGCAGAAAGCTGGTCATTTAATGTAATGTATCAACTTCCCTCTCTTGCCTCCATGCCCGGGAACCCTCAGAAGCACCTCTGCATGAAGAGGAGCACACCTACGTGTGCAGGTTCATTCACATGCTCACAGGCTGACTTTTGCAATCACTCACACGCGAGCTGACTTGCCTCTACATGCACAGTATCGCTCTCTTGCAGAGCTAATTGCACTGAAGGTTACTCGGTGCCCGTGGTGAGAAATGGGACCATGGGGCTCTTCTGTGGTGTCTGAAGTTTCTGTTTCCTCTCTGTGGAAGCTGTTAACACATAGGAAAAGTTAAGCTATCACCCCCAAAGCACCCCATCCTGACTGAAGGAAATTTCTGTAGCTTGAAGTTTGCACATGGAATTTCTCTACTTTTGAAAACAGTAGTGAGACCTTCACTCATGGGGAGCTGTGCCAAGCAATTGTGTTGCCCAAAGCACATTGTGGGCCTGTAGCTGCAGGGAGAAGGATGGGCGTTTCAGGTAGGGCAGATTTTTCACTTCCACGTGGCTGGTTCAGTCTTCCTGGAGGGTGATGAGAAGTGCTGTTGTACCCTTTTATGCACTGGTGTATGTGAAGGGAGCCAGCATCCCCAGGCCTATATTCACAGCACCGATCACTGTCACAGGCTTGCTGGAGAATCCAAGGCTGCTGAGAACAACATGGATCATACTCTAGCTTGGTTGTGAGGTTCATTGGCGCAGCAGGCATGGAATGCCCAGACCTCACGTGAGCTCACTGCTGCTGGGGCATGTACTGCAGGTAATTTGTGAACCTGGCTTTTATCACCATTTGACTTGAAGTCAGGTAGGTGTTTGTTTTCTTGGAACTTGGCCTGCAGTTATTCTGGCCCCAGCAGATCCTCAAATAATTTGCAAAGATTACATATTGTCATTATAAATAAACTCTTGCACCATCTCTTCATGTGCTTATGTTGCCTGTGACAGATTTGTGTGGTGCTGTGCCAAAATGGCATGTATTCCTATGCCACACCTTCCTGTCTTGATTTGAACTGGATTAGGATAACTCAGATCTCAGAGGGGTGCCCTCCTGTGCATCTCCCCCACGCTGTGGGGTTGGCAGAGGAATGCTTGTGTTTTCTGGAGGTGTTTCCGTGTGTGATGCAGTAATGTGAAGGCTCTGCCTTCTCTCGCCCGCAAATTCAGGCAGGTGTGAAGCAAGGGTGGCACTGAGAGATGATGGACATCAGCTTTCATCTGGTGCTTTGAAATTACTGCCATCTGCAGTATGGTCAAAGGCAGGATGTTCTCCTGAGGACAGGGGTTGTCTTGTAGATTGTGGTAGTGTGGAACAGAGTAAAGATGGGGTTCTTTCTCCAGTGCTTACATTGCTGGACTCAGGAGCTGGTGGGACTGTATATTTTGTTGATTTCACTCTCCTGTTTGTTCTTGCTGTTCCATCTTCCAGGCACTTCCCAATTCAATTGCTTTTTTAGGCTTGCAGGAATAGCTAAGAAGCACTTTCCAGAAAAGGAAATAAGCTGTCTCATTTAGATGTGGTATGAGATTTCAAAAAGATCCATGGGTGGAAACAGTTGTGAATCTGGTCCTTAGATACTTATCCTTTTCATGACGTTAGAAATTCACAGTCTGTGTGTGTCATCAGCTGAGCCAAAATACACTGGGATCTTGACCAGAGCAGCTCTGTATTTCTGTTTTGCTTAGAAGACTTTCCCATGCCAAAGCACAACAGCTTTGATATTCTTGATCTGGAGAGAGTTCTCTATGCTTTGAGATGCTTAGATGAACTGGGATAATGCTGACATTAAGTTCTCCTGAGACATCATAGAAAAATAATTTGTGTTGCCATAATAAATATTTTAAATCAACTACACAGAAGAATGAGATTCAAATAGTCTTTCGGATCTTTGATAGGTTCAGACAATCCAAAGATTGTTGAGTGGACCTGTGAGTCTCTCTGAAGCATTAGTGCCCTTCTTAAAAGGTCATTAATTCCAATTTTATAATTTCTTAAGCCTTAGTTATTTCAGCATTCTGTGAGGTTTGTTTTGGTTTTCTTTTGTTTTGGTTTTTGGGTTTTTTTGTTTGTTTGTTTTGGGGTTTGGGGTGGGTTTTTTGTTTGTTTTTTTTGAGGGGGAAAAGAAGTCAATGTGGGTTTTTTCCCAACTGCTAAACCAAGGGGGATAAGCTGTCACCTATTACATTACATTGCTTGTCTGTCTGATACCTTTACGTGGCAAAAGTGTCACATCTTGGGCTGTTTTTCCTTTTCTACGTCACAGTTTTCCATGAGACATGCAAACAGTAAGTCCCAGGTCTTTCCATCATCCTTGGGGCTTTCCTTCCTTCCTGGTTTCCATCTTGGTGACCCTGATGTTGATTTCAGACAGTTTAAATATTCTTGAGTTGTTTGTTTTTTTTACTAAATGGAAATTTACAGCCAGTGCTGGTCTGTATTGTAAAAACATTGAATACAGAGCAGAGACTTGCCTGTAACAGGCATCGGTTATCTTTTAAATTTTCTTTTCCTCTAGCCCTCTGAACTTTGTTAGGAACTAGTGGGCTTACATGAAGCCTGTGTTTCACTGAAATTGTGTAAATCCATACCCACTAAACAATAGCTCAGTGTCACATATTGTTATATTCCATTTATCCATACAAATATTTCAGCTATATAATCACCTGTGATGGCTGCACAGTTGACTAGTAGAGTTCTCTTGGCGGGAGGATAATCTACATTAATGATATGTGTATTTTTTCCTGCCCTTCTAGATAAATCTGTTTCAACCTTGCTTCAAGAGGCCACTTATTTCTGTGTCATTAGTGCGGGCTGTCTGACTTGGCCCATATATTTAGTGTTGGCAACTCCAACAGCTTCCTCAGCGCTGCCGCTCATTTGAGCCTAGTTAAGATATCTCCGGCCCTTCTCGTAAATACTTCACTTCCTAATTAGTTTTATTTATATTTTGTAATGTAATTTTCTGTTAAATTGCAGTAGTCATGTCTGGGTGCTATTAACCCCATCTAAGCTGCAGAACAAAATTTATAATGGGCTGAGGATATCCTGTCCAGACCACCCCGTGCTAATAGCTTCCATTACCTGCTACATCAGCTCGCTCTGCATTAGCTGCCACAGTGCATGTTTTGTTGTACACAGGCCAGCTGGGAGTGTTTTATTTGTTTTCCATCAAAAAATGCAAAAAACACCAACAACCTGCCAAAACCAAGTATTCCCGTCAAACCTGACTGAATTATAATTTCTGGAGCTGTACCTTGAAAATGATTGTTTGCCTAAAGTAAGGAGTAAATAGCAATTGCAAAATGAGACTTCTTCTTTGTCTTGAAAGCTCCAGTGCATGCCTACTTCCGAGGAAATTTTGTGAACAGTGATTATGACCCGTAGTCTGTACTCATACCAATGGGAGGGAGTAGTTGCATCTACTTGGAAATTCAAAATAACATCCCAGCCAAGGTGCTAAGAATGAATGCATTATTAAGTCTTTCCCAGCTCAGTTATTGCTTCTTTCTTATTGGGGAAAGAAAAAGCTGTGAGAAGGTTTGTTCTTAAAACTGGAGAATAGAGGAAGGATGAACCTTGGAGCATGACGAAACCTCACCACCTCCAGGGCTTGTGAACCTCCCTCCCTGGCCTCTGCCTAGCTAGATGATCTTTACAGTGCCTTCCCACCCGAGCCATTCTATGGTTCTGTGAAACAGGCAGTGTGGGCAGTGCTAGCAAGTATCTGGAGTCACCATCTCTCTCTTAGCCTTATATTCAGTTTGTAAAACAGGCTTGTACAGCAAAACTAACCAGTGTGTCAGCTGTGGATCACTGAATTACTACGTATTCTCAAAATGTTAAGCCTGTGTCATTTCTTTTTCAGTTTCTCAGCTGAAACTCGAGCCCTCTGCCTGTAGGATGGTCTAGCTCTGAGAGACAATTTTTTTCCAGCATTTATAATTTGTCTGATGCAATGCACTATTCCAAGTATCACTGTGTTCCTTCCTGCTGCTTTTAAGACAGGCACCCTGAAAACAGCCTTGATATTGCTGTTGCCAACTGCTTCACTTTTCAATTTTTATTTTACTTTGTGACTTTCAGTTTGTGAAGTCCCTTTTAGTTAAACCCAGCAGGTTTAGTGTTTCCCAAGCTTAGAGTGATGATCCTCTAGGACTGTCACTGTGCCCGAGTAAATATCTGCATGGATCTAAATTTGTGTGGGTTCTAGAAAGAATTCAAGTGCTTAACATAGCCTGAATGTTGGTTTGTGGAAAAAGGTTTTGCCCAGCTGATGCTTGGTTTGTCTCCACATGCTAGCTGGACCACCAGCTGCAAGCACCTCAAGCTCCAGAAGTGGTTTGGTATCAACTATCATTCTCCTCTCCCCTCACAGACAGGGGCGAAACCCTCTTCATAGGGGTGTTTAATTATTCAGGGCCTAAGGAGGAGCGTGGCAGGGCTTGCTTCATCACCTCTTTCAGCCCAGGCTGTCCCATCTCTGTCACCAATTCCCAGGGTTGTTCCTGATCCAGCTCTTTTTCAGCCACTTCCTCAATCAGGAAGAGCTTTGTAAGGTGTGTGAGTTGAAGGACAGTTGTACTGCTCTGGGTTGTGCTATGTTGGGAGCTTATTTATCCTTGGATAGATGTATTCTAATTCTGTCTCTGCTGTTTTGGTTCCTGCTTCTCTGGGGAACTGGACATGCTTTGTGAAACCACAATTTGACAAAATTTAGCCTTGGTCATGGGTGTTTTCCTTTCTGTTGTAGTTACTGGCTGTAGCTGATGATCTGTATTTACTAGCTCGTGTTGTCCACCTTCCTAAGATTGCCAGCATTCAACCCGAATTTAATTTGTGTTTCCTGCCAGTGCCTTTTCATCCGTGGGCAGTTTCTCTGTTGCTGGTATGGTGCTGCTCACCTGCATCTAGTCTGCAGCTAATAAATGATCCACGTCTCACATTGCTTCCTCCTCTCTCTGAGCCCTCACCCTCATCTGTGCTGCTACTTTGAAGAAGTCCTGATGATGCTAACACTGCTGCTGCCACCCCACAGTCGTGCTGTGCACTTGCTGGTCCTCTGAACATGCTGCCCTTCCTTGTAGGTCTTGCAGAGCATTCCCAGGTGTGTCTCACTGACTCGCTCCTCTTGCTGCAGTGTTGGAAGAGGGTCTTTTGTGTGTGCTGGTGGGGCAGGGGAGGATGCACTCCCCCTTTGAACTCCTACTGTACCCTGCCTCAGTCTGGAGAGTATTATTTCAGTTTGTACTGTCTGATCTCTGTCTGCATTCCATCAGCTCCAGCTGTGCCGCTGATTTCCTTTGCTTTGCAAATTGTAATTGCTTTGCCGATTAACTCTGGGTCTTCCAGTACTCTTTCTTGTGTGCTTTGTCCCAAAACTCCATGCTTCCCAAATGGCATGATTAGTTGTCTTATTTTTTTCCTAAATTTAATTTCTTTGTAGATTTTATTTTCACTTTTTTCTTGTAACTGTGTTCAAATGAGATGTCTGACATAGGCACATCAAGGAGGGGAAAAAACCATTTTAGCAAGTTTTGCAGCTCTTGCAGAAGTAGAGGAAGAAAGAAAAGTGAAAGACAAGACCAGCAGAAGAGAAGAGTCAGCATTTGGAAATACAGGTGACAGGAATTTTTTAATAAAAGTAAGAAGTGGCCAGAAAGGGGGCACAGTGAAGTGAGTATTAGAGTGATCAGAAAATGCCAGTGGCCAGTAAAAAGTTGTAAAGGAGAAGAAACTGAAGGCTAAATTATAAGCAGATACTTGGGATTTCAGTGAAGTAGAGAGGCTAGAATCAACAGATATCAAAAAAGAAAAGATATTTAGAAAGAAGAGGGCACGGATTGAATCTCTGACTTAAGTTTAAAATGGATGGAGGAAAATGCAGGGATAATAATTACAGAAGCTAGTAGGGACTATAAGCAGCTCTACTGTCATGGTTAAGAATGTATTTGGTGTCATAAGGGTATTTGGTGCCTTGAAAATTAGTACCATGGTGGCTTTTTACTGTGGTCAGTGTCTGCCAAGACATCTGGTTTCCCTATGTACAACATTGTGCTCAGTGCTGCAGATGCTCCTCTGGAATTGCAGAGTATGGTTACCTCTTTTTTCCTGGGTGTGTGGCACATGCCAGTTGTTTCTGTAGAAAAAGCATTTGCTAATGTAGTCAGGGATTTTTCATGTCCCTCTTTGTTTGCAAAGTATGTGAAGTCCCTTTTCTCTAGATACAGTGAAAATTGAAGGAAAGATGCTTGGTTTGCACATAGTCCTGTGATCCACGGTCAGGTATCATTTAATCCAGAAACTGTATGAATTTGCTGTCCTGTCATAATCCTGAGGGCTCCCTTTCTGTCTTTCCATGCCTTTTGGGGTGTTTTTCTCTTACACAGAGGGATAGATGTTATTTACTAGAACCAGTGCAAGTTTGCATCCAGATATGGGAAAACTCACCCTGCTCAACTCCTACCCTGAGCACCAATTCCCACAGCAGGGTCTGTGACATTGCACTTAGCAGGGATTGCATCCCATGCCAGGGTGACCATTCTGTGGTAGGCAACATGTTATAGAAGGGACCATTATGGGAAGGAGCCAGACCAGGTTCTTGTATGAGCAGTGTTTGCAAAGTGGTGCTTGCTCAGCAGGGAACATTGTCATCCAAGGTGCACCAGCTCCAGAACTGTCCAAAAATATTGTAGAATTCATGGAATCCTATTGCAAGTTTATAATTGCTCTGGGCAGAAAGGGGGTCCTGTGAGTTCTGCCTGGGTCCTGAGAGCAGATCCCAGGGAGCTGCAATTTGTCCTTATTCCATCTCTCAGCCATGGGGGAGGTATTTGCTTCAGCCCAAGTAAGCGTGGCACCCCTGCCCACCACTGTTTTATATTTAGCTGGCAGTGTGTGGTCGTGTGGGCCATTTTAAGGCAGTGCCTCCCAGCCCTCACCTCGGTGCTGCCCAGCTTTCCACAGGGGTTGAGCTGCTGCTGCCTGGGTGGAGAGCCAGAGGCTAAAATTAGCAGGGAGCTCTTCTCTTGCCAAGTGCTGTGTCTGACCCAGCTGAGCCTGGCGGGGTAGAGAGGAAAACAGTCTTAAATCTCTCCATGCAGAGCACCGTGCGTGCCTGCTGCTTCTCTGGAGGACTCCTTTCAAGGGGTGTGGGGATGCTTTGCTGTGGGGGTGCTTGGGAGGATGCTGAATCAGTGGAGAGGACAGGGCATTGCCAGGATGGTCTTGGGACACGGTAGGAAATCCTGATTTTCAGAGCTCTGTTTCCTTCTTGGTCTCCCTTTGAATATCACATAAGCAGCCAGGGAGGCCAGTTCTTGCTCCTGGACATCTTCAGAGCTGCAGGCATCTCCTTGCACGTGTGGGGTTTGGCTGCCCTAAGAAAACTAGTGTGTATTCACCACTGCCACTCTACCAGAACAACCTGCTGAGGATTTCACTGCTCCCCCCACAGTCCCCATGCTAAATGAGCACTGGTTTGCTCTCTATTACAGGGCAGGCTCCAGGAGGGGCTGTGGTCTGGTGGTTACAGCACAAATTTGGGCTAAGAGAACAGGGATGTACATCATCCTTGTCTCTGCTGCTGAACAGCCAAGGCTTCAGAATGAGCTGCTTTGACCTCCCGTGCCTCAATTAGTCTCTATGTCAAAGGAGTCAATGACAATTGTTATTTATCCTTTTGAAATACTTAATGTCCATGAATGGAAAAGTATTAACTGGGTTCCAAATGACTTCAGTGCAAAGTGAAAGCATGTTTCATTACTCTGCTGGTACAACCCTGTTGGTTTGGCTTCTCCGGGCATGCTGCTGCCCTGCCTTTTGAGAACCAATTTTGTTATTGTGTGTAATGCAGTGGCAGGAATTTGCCTGGGCCCCCAGAATACAGGTCTCACCTCTGGCCTTTCTCATTCATTGCCCTTGCCTGAACTGCACAGCCTAGAGCAAGAAATGGCTGGAAAAATGCAGCTTGTCCTTAAACCCTGTTCCTTTTGTTGGAGGCCTTTGGAAAGACCACCTGCAGTATGTGCAAGGGCAGCACAACAGCAAACCGTGAGCACTGCAGGGAGAGCTACCCTGGGTCTTGCACAGTATTGGTCCTGACAGCTTTGGAGGAGGCAGTCTGGGGGACAGCATGGTGTGGTGGAGCAAAATGAGCACCCCTTGACAGCTTGATAAAGGTCAGAGTAAATGTAAACAAGATTTGCATTGAGATTTCTGTTTTGCCAGCAAGGTTTGGCAGGCACTGCTTCTGGGGAAAGCTTGGCCAACTGCAGGAATAAGAAAAAGAATAGATGAAGGTATGCTCATGGCCTACCTGAGTGTTCCTGCTGAAAGGGAGATTAAGTTCTCCTTTTCCTGCAAATAGCAGTGAAATGAGAGCAGCTGAAATAGCTGCACTGGCTGTGTCTTATCCATTTGACCAGCTAATCTGCAAAGTAGCCTCTCTGTGTCTGGAGGTGCGTACAGAGGATGCATGCCAGCCTTTGCCAGGTCTCCATTACATTAGGTGTACAGGAAAGAGCTCCAGGAACTGGAGGGGATGCAGTACTGGCAGGATCCATCCTTGCTCCCATCTCAGCTCGAGGCACAGGTGCCTCCCTCGTGTGAGCACTACTCTGTGGTTTTATCCTGGTGAAGTAAAGGAAACAAAACTTTCAAGTGAGTTTCCTTTTCCCTACCGGAGGTAGAATGAGGACAATCTGTGTGAAGGACATCAAGGTATTTTTAGCATGGTTAAAGAAAGGCAAAGTATAAAATATATGGGAAAATATCCCTCCTGCAGCTGCAAGAGGACTTGTGCAGGGCTGTTATTGTTGGAAAGGATTTGTTTGCCTGAAGCCCAGCAAGGTGAAGAAAGCACCACCAGCTGCAGAGTTACTGTGAGGCTGGGGGAGAAAGTGGCTGTGTCCTGCTCCATCCACTTCATACAGACCTGCCAAATCCTCTAGTACAACATTTCTTCGGGGTGCTGGCACCCCACACTCCTGGCAGCTCTTGTCTCTGTGTGCTGGCACTGGGAATGCACAAGGGCTGGGACTGGAGTGATCCTGTAGAGCACTGGCACTGCTGAGGCCAGAGGCGTAAGCATTTGAAGTTGTGTCACTTCACCTCCCAAGCCTGAGAGGATGGACTTGCCTTTTCGCAGCTGAATCCTGTTCTGTGATGGAAAAGTGGCTTTTTCCTGCACTTGCTGGTAACAATGAGAGGGACCTCCTTGCCCTTAATAATCATCATTTACTGAGAAGTGGGGACAATTGTTCTTTCGTGTTCACTTCCCCTTGCTGAACTTTGTTCTGGTGTTGACTGCTGGCAACAATACTAATTTCTGACCAGACAGCCACTTGAAATGGCCTTCCTTTGCTGTCCAGGGCTATCCAGGAGGAGCCTCTCCTGCAACTGCAGTGCTGGGCTCCTCTGTCCATGCCAGCCAGGCTTTCAGCATCCCTGCCCAGGGCCCTGCAGAGCTGATGGGAACATGCACTAAGTGCTTTAGTCAATGTGCAGCATGAAAGCTCCCCCTCCACCCTATGGAAGGCATTGGGAAGGGGCTGGTGCTTTGCTGAAGCTGGGACAGCATGCATTGCCAGCACTTCAGCAAAGGAATGAGGGCTGGAGTAGAACTTGGAGGATGCCTCTGTGCACCTGGGCTAAATTTAGCTCTGCAACCAGTTTGTTTAAAATCCACTATTGCAGAGGGGATGCAGCAGAATATTCCAGAGCTGGGTATTTGTAAGGTCTGTTGAGATCTCAAAGATAATCTGCTAAAATCCACAGAGATGCCTTTCTTGGGCTCTGCAAGTCTGAAGACTGCTTATGATTCTTGTCTCAGACCCTGAAACTGGAGTGGTTCAAGTGGGTGACCTGCCACCCTTTCCTCAGGGTGGTTCATTAGCAGGCTGAGAAGGACCCTTGTATCTCGTGGTGGTAGATATGGGTGTATTTCCCTAATTGTTGAGTGATGCAATGCAAAGAGAGCTTAAAGCTTTAGTTACTGCAAAGCTGTTTATGAGAGAGTGGGGCTTCTTACATTGCTTGGCTGAGGGTAGAGGCCCTTGGAAGCAGGGCAGCTCAGGTGAGTGATACTGGGCTGGTCCTCAAACCAGGCAGTGCTTGGTGGCAGGGGGAGGAATCTTCCAGAGCAGGCATATAGAAGTGAAAAGAAAACCGCAAAAAAGAAAGAGAATGAGAGAGAAAGTGGGGATAGTGAGGAGGAAAGATTTGAGCCACCTCTTGTACTGGCAGCAAACACTCAGGACAGCCCTTGTCCAGCTCTGGTCACCTCAGCAGTTCCAGCAGGGCTGCTCTGAGGACAAGGCAGAGGCATGAGGCTTCAGTGATTTTTCTCACAAACGAAGTAGATACACTTGTACATTTGCAGGCACTGAGATTATGATTCTTCTGTATTGCTTTTGGATTTTGCCGACTATATCTGTTGTGGGTGCTTGGGATCTGTCATTTCACTATATGGCTTAAATGAAACCATACAAACCCGTGTGTGTATTTCCTTGCCTTCCTTTGTAATTAATCCAGATTTTTAAAATTATTATTTAAAATGTGTGATAGCACTGTCTGTAGCTTTGTAAAGAAATCATTGTAACTTTACTTTCTGCAGGTGTATGTATCTCAAAATCTAAAGACATTTTCCACGTATACAGGGTCTCTGTGTGCTCTAAGCACTGCCAATCACCCCAGAGTCCAGAAACTAGCAACTGAATCTCCCAAGAAAACAAAGGTCTAACCTAATTTTGCATTACGTGCCAAGATAGCCTCACGATAGCACCTTTTAAGTGTCCTGTGTTCCAAAGGCACCTGTGTTCCTTGTGTTTGCTGAGCACATCTAATCAAACCTGTTTGCTCAGGGTTAAGAATGATTATTTTCCAGCAGAAGAATTTCGCTTTGTGTTGCTTCAGGTGGCCAGGGAATTTGATGCAGGGCTCTATGGCTGGACAGACAGCTGGCCTGGTGTTAGGGCAGTTTTACACGCACTTCTTTGACCCAAGGTGATCTGTAATAAACATCTAGTTGCAGCTCTTCCTTCCTTGCTCTAGACTGGAGGAGGCCACAGTGAGAAGTGGAGGTGAGATGAGGGGTTTGGCAGCTAAAACATTGTATTTCTGCTCTTAACCTGCTGACAGTGCTTGGTGAATTGTTTTAGAGGCAGAGGCATGTCTTCGACACCAGCTTTACTATTCCACATTAAAGCCTTGTGGGCTGCAGTGGTTTCCTTTGTGTAGAACCAGGGTGTGGGGCACTTCATTGCACTCTACCCTGATGTTTTAACATTGGGATTAATGTTAAGACACAGCCTAGGATTTGTGAGATCACAGACTTGGATGAAATCTCAAAACACCATGAGTAGAGCAGGCTGTGTTCTGCACTTGTCATCAACCAGAGGAGCAAGTGGTTTCAGGTACTGTTAAATGACCTTTCCCTCCAGGTCTGGTCCTGTGTCAACACAGGTTTTTCTCTTGTTGTCTTTCCTCATGCATGGTGATAGCCAAGGATTCCTCTCTGGGTAGGCTACTCATGCAGTGAAAGCACCACAGGAGGTTCACTTCAGTAAACAGTACGTGTCTAGTAGGTGCTGCTCTCTCCCTCCTGAAATTTTCCCAAAGAACCACGGATGTGTGCTGCAATTTCTGTACTCTCTCCCTGCCCAGGGCAAGTCAAAAACACCTGGATCACCCCAGCCTGTGTGTCGATGATTGCAGCACATGCTTGCTCCTCTATGCTGCTGCACCAGTTTTCCTCTCCTCCCAGCTTCCCCACCTGCTTCAGCATGGAGGCACACCCAAAGCCTCGCATCGCTCTGCTCCTCCCTGCAGAACATCTCTCCTCCTGCCAGAAGGCTCCATCCCTTCATCTCTGAGGCTGTCCACCCACCTCATCTCACAGCTTCACGCTCCTCCTTGTGCTCTCTGGGTGTGTAGTTGTGCTCCCCATGCATTCATTCCTCTTCATACATACCTGGCCACCCCAGCATGCAGGTACCTGCATGTTGCTGACCTCACCTACTTAGTGCTCTTTCATAGTGTTCCCCTTCATATTTTCATGACCTTGAAAGCCTTGCTCTCTCTCCTGCCAAATTCCTGGGACTGCACAGCTTGCTGTATATTACAGTCTTTTTCCCTTCTGGGTTCCTTTAAGGTGGAGAGCAGCGTTCATGTATGTGAGAGGTCAGATCCTGGAATAAATAAGACATGACATGGCCATGGCACTTACAAGTTTCCTTTCTAGGGTTGCAGCCATGCATTTACATTTCAAATTCTCACGTTATCCCACACCAGGTCCTTTCTCTGTATAAAATTCTCCCCGTTTTTTGATACAAAACTTCAAACTGAATTTTGTTCTCCTGATGGCACTGAGAGGGCTGGGTCTGCTCTGTCCACATCTGAAGGGAACTCATGCAGAGGGTCTCTGACAGCCCATGTGCTCTGGGGCATTTGCCAGGTTTCCTGTGCTGGCAGAGCCTTTCAAGGCCTAGCTTGGTAGCTGTCCTGCAGGAAGGCTGTGATTTGAAGGTCTCTACAGGGAGTTGGTGTGTGCTGCCTCTCCACTTGCTGGGGAAGGCTGTCCTGGCTCCGAAGAGCAGGGTGTCACAGGGACCCTCTCTGCTTTCTTCTGGCTCTGGCTCATGGACCTTCTCTGTGTCACCTGAAAAATTTAAAATCTTGAGGATTAAAAGAAGCAGGGGTGCTTGTGAATATATCAAAATGCATGATGTCAAACCCATTGTGCCTTTCATTGTGATGCTGGAGATGTTAGAGAGAGAAGGCTGCCAGATCATGGCCGTGGGAACTGGTGACAGTGGCTGAGATGGGTGGAAATGGGGAAATTAAGGGGATAAATCCAGACCTCAGCCACCCTCCTTGCTCAGTGCGGGTTGCTGCTTCTCTCTGGGGACCTACCTAGGTCTCCAAATGACCCAGAGAGAAGTGCAAGTGAAAGTCAGATCTTGTTCCCGCGAGGCAATTGTTATCTGCTTTTATCTGGCCTCCATTTCCTTTCTGCTGCTGTTCCCACACAACTTAGACAGAGCCAGCTCCTGGGACAGCTACACATGAAGTTGAGCTACAGCTGTTGCAAATAACAATTGTGGACAGTGCCACCATTTAGAACACTTCCTCCTGGCCATGTGCACACAGTTCTTTTGAGCCATCTATTTAATCTGAGTACAGATCCTGGCTCTGTTAGGTTGTCTGGGCTTCTTGGCAACTTCTAGAAACCTCCTTGTGCAGCTATGGGCTGCTGTTGGCAGTAAGCAACACTTAACACTGGAGTGGCACAAAAGATATCCAGGTAACAGCAGCTTTGACATCACTGTCCACTGAAAGACACGAAGGTGCAGGGAGCTGCTTATGAGTCCTGTAAGGCTGTGGGCCAAGCCCATCCCTAATCTGAGCAGGTGAACTTCTGCAGAGATCCTCATGCACTTTTTAGCACTTTTTTATCCAGGCAGGAGTAACATCCATTGGCTGCACCCAGATCCATCTGCTCCACAGCGGGACACCCTTCCGCCTCCTGTCCTTTGTGCTGCTGTCAAGCTGGGCTGAAATGCCTGGGTTGCCCCAGGGATTGTCTTTAGGCAAGCCGGTCTCATCCTGAAGAGTTTTTACAGGAGGGGAGTGGAGGGTGCCATGGTAAGGTCCTGAGTGCAGGAAGTACCCTGCTTGACATAGATGAACTTGATGGCTTAGAGGCACCTGGGTTTGAAAGCTGGACCCTGCAGGTCTGGTTTCGCCTGGAGCTGCTCTCATGACTGTTTATTGGTCAGCCCTTGCAGGAGTGTAAAAGAAGGTCAGAACTTCATCACAGGGCCCAGAGACTGTTCTCAAAACTCTGCTGCTCAGGCAGAGCTACTCCAGATTTACCACAGCATTTCTGAGCTCAAAGCCAGGCCATAAGGAGCTAATTAGAGTCAGGCTGTGTGAGATTTGATATGGTCAAAGCAATACATCTTTCATCTGCATAACTGGATCCCTCTGAATTACTGGGGTTGTCTGGAAAGACCACAATGAAACTGGACACCTTTCACCTGAAACTCAAAAACGCAAGCAAATCTCTTTCAAAAATTGTCACACAGGGGCTGCTCAGGAGGAAAAACGACCCAGAAGTCACTCACTATTCTGTATGATAAAAAATTGGCTGTGCAGCAAAGCTGCCTGCCTTGCTTGCTGCAGTTCATCAAATCGTAAGTAGAGAGAGGGCCAAGGGCTGGATCTAAGCCCACAGAAGCCAGCGGTAGGGCTCCCGCTGGGCTGAGGCCAATGTGGTCCAGAGCGGCTTTGCTTTAAAAATGGAAGAGAACATAAACAGGCACGACTGAGCTCTGACATTCCCTTGAACCCAGACACATCTCTCTCTGGAGCAGAGCAGCTAGCTCTGTGTGCCTCTGCTAAGGGATATCATGAGGTCTGAGAAAGACCAAGGGGAAGGAACAGCAAAGGCTGAGGCAGGAGAGCTTTACTTGTTGATAGGATTTACTTGTCTAAGATATCTATACCTTTTGGTTTGTTTTTTTTCCATGAAGAGAGACAGGTTAAAGCAGGTCCTACAGCTGAATTAGATGTGTCTGTAGAAATGAAATCAGCCTCTTTGTTTCGTTCAGCACCATACCATTTAATGGGAGTTACACCATGAACTTAAAAGGCAGTATTTGTAAAATAAGTCCATTGTGTATGTGCTGGGTACTTTCAGCATGGTGAATTTGGTGCTGCAGGAGCCAGTGATGCAAGTAGTGTGGCTGGAATTTTTTTTAAGGGTTGGATAATTTTAGGAGTAATGGTAACACTTGCAACTATGCATGATAAGAGAAGAGTAATCACAATTTGTGCTGCAGGGCATAAGCTGACTGTGTAGGTCATGAGGACTTTTTTTTTTTTTCTTCTCTCAAAGTAATACAGCTAAAGGTACTTTTGAAGGTTGTTTTCTTCTGCCTTTTAAACATTAGCTGTTGGCTGCTGGTCAAAGGTGGATTATCTGATGGGATGAACCAATGGTCTGATCTGCTAATTACTAAATTCCTACGTAAGGCTTTTATTTCCTGCACAGGGAGGTACTGTGCATACGCTATTTCTTTTCAGAGAGCCCTTTTTTAATAAGACTGAGTTAAAGCACCAGCTCTGGTCCCTAATTGAAACCAGCAGCATTCAGTAAGCTTGGACCACGTCTGTCTCCTGAGTAGCCCTAGGCGGGCCTCTGCGGTTTCTGTTCCATGAACGAGAACTGTATCTCTGGCAGAAGCTCTTAAGAACTGAGTGAAGAAATTGCAATAGATAATTTGCCCTATTTATTTTGCTTTGTACGTTTGCATGTGGGACTTCCAGGAGCAGATGAAAATCTCCTCACGTGTATTTGATGTTATTTAGCCAAGTGTTCATTTTATGGGCATTACTTTTTCTTCCCCCCCCCACCCCCCAAGTTTGGCTAAGGCTTGCTCTTAGGTAATCCAGGCCTGTTGTAAATGCTTCTAAGAAGCGAATTAAAGATTGGCCCTCTCTGAGTAAATCAAAACAGGGGTTGAAAATATGTTGGGTTTGATTCTTCCAGGGTGGTTCAATCACCCAGCAAACTGAAAGAAAGCTACCTTAATTAGTGGGAAGATGAGCGGTGAAAAGAATGTTTTTAATGTTGCTGGTTGTGGCAGCTCTGGTTTGCTCTGTTCCTTCTGCTCCTGTAGCTGTACAGCTCCATACAAACTGTATACAGCTGTGCACACAAATGAGCAGCTGGGCAGTTTTGACCACTGGGCAAAATCCCGGGTGGGTGGTGGCTTTGTTTTTACAGAGCAAAAAATAACCTGGCTTGGTTTTTCAGCGTGTGGTTTGCAGCCCTGCTGGTCAGAAAACATCCTTTTGTTTCAAAAGCTGAGCAAACTGGAGAAAGCTACTAAAAGAGAGGAAATATGGGATACTGAGATGCTGTCCTGTATCACCTCTTTGACTGTAATTGTATTTTGGCATCTCCTGGGTCCTGATTAAAGTCTACACATTGGGTTGCTAAACAGGTGTGTTCCTCTTAAGCTCCTGCCTTGCTCCTGGCGTTGAAGCAGTTGGGATTTCGCTGGGGATTTATTCTTCTGTGTTGGTTTCACAAGTACCAGGATCTCCCCAAATCCTGCTCCCACCAATTTATTTGAGTTCAGTGCTACATCTTGTCAGACTAGGGAGGGGAAAGGACTTCCTTTGCTGTGAGAAATGTGCCCCTACACTGTAAAGACATGAGCAGTAAGGGTTTCCCCAGGCCCTTGCAGCAGGTCAGAAGTCAGCAGGGCCATTTGGTGTCCGTCACACCCAGCCCTTACTGCGGCTCTGGGGTCTGTAATGGTTTAATTGGTGCTTTTCTCATGTCTGAGATGGGGAAGTCCTGGATGGAAAGAACAGCTTATAAATGTTTTTCATATGACAATTATTCTTTTTTTCTCTCATCATTGCTTGTTTTCTTAGCTTTACCCTGGAGCAAGGGATGAGTCACAAAATCTAATGGGGTTTTGTGAGAAGCGCCTTGGGCACCAAGCAGGGAAGGACCAGGGAGTGGTGGCTGATTTGTCAGGAGCTATGATGGAGACAAGAGCAGTCTGAGGCCTCCAGATAAAATGTAGTGGTGCTTTGAGCTCTGACTGTGTGGGAGGCTGCTGGAGAAATCCCCTGGGATGGATGGAAGCCCCCGTTGTCCCTCAAGCTGAACGCATCAGGTGTTCTCTGCTGAAGGTGTTGGCAGGAGACTGGGACAGCAGAGGAGGGCAATGTTTTTGCTCACTCACCAAGCTTGGTTGCTTGGATGGCAACCTGGTCCTGGGGCTTGACATGGCAGCACCACAGCCTGGGCCGTGCGGGTGCTCACACATTGCCTTGGGAGCAGATGGATTGCTTACGGCCAGAGGAGAGGGATGAAAGGGAGAGGAGGGACCAGCTATCATTTATTAATGCTGTCAGGTTTCGTTTCTTTCCAGTGCTGTAAGGCTGGGGCAGGACTTGCAGGCAGATGATGAAAGGGGAGACAGAGCTTGATGAGGGAGCTTGAAGAGGGAGTCTCAGGAGGCTCACTGGGAGATGAGGAGGTCTGTGTGCTCCCCCAAAATACAGGCTGGAAGAGTCTGAGAAGGCAAGGGAACGAGGGGGAAAAGAAATTAAATAGAAAGCATACGGAGGCCAGCTGAGAAGAGAGAGGAGAAATTGGACAGTCATCTTGTTATTCCACAGTTGGTAGAAAAATAATGGGGTTTCTTCTCTTCTGTCATGTTTTGTGTTTGCTAATAATTTTAAGATGGTGTTATGCCTGAGGTGTATTTTTTGTCATTTGAGCTGTTGCTGGATGAGAGCTTACCTATAGAGAGAGCCCATCACATTGCTAAATGAGCTCAGGTTTTATGAAGAAGACCCAAAAGACTTTCTGGGGCTAGCTGCGAGTCTCAGTTTTAGAAACATCATATAAATTTGTAGAGTGTGGTGGAAAAATATGCACACTCTACTTGGGATTTTTTGTAGCTCAATCTGTAGCAAGGATGAAGTTGGTAATTAGACTCTTCATTTATTTGAGATGACCCGAAGTAATTAAAAATGTTCATAAAGGACATCCCTCCACAAGAGTTGCTTACAGCAACTGAATGCTTTAGGGACCAGATTTCACCCAGGGTCTGGGATGTGCTGTGTGTCTCTGGTTTTGTGACAGTCGTGCTTTTGATCATATGCAAAAATGCATAAAAGATGTTATTCTGATATTTTTCAATTATGCAAAGTTGTAAGCATTTGAAGTTAAACCCAGTGAGGCTAACTTTGCCAGCTTCAGAGATGCAGGGATCAGATTTTTTTTTCTTACTAGAAAACATTTTTTTTCAATTTTCTAATGAGGATCAGGGTGCCCGGGGGCCTGATTCTTCATGTAAAACCAGTAGCGTTTCTGTAACAAGTCTGTATGAGCCTGAGTGTGCAGACCCTGTGAATCAGACTCCCTATCCTTGTAAGTTTTGGTGCTTCAGAAAGTGAAATAATTGAGCCTCACACTACTTCTGTGAATCAAACAGGTTTGTGTTATTCTCACCATCAAATGTTGACTGAAGAACAGTCAGGGAGGGCATCCAGGACAGTAATGGTGCAGTAATGGATTGTACTCATTCCATATTTACTCTTCACAATGTTTCTCCTGTCCCTTCCTTGGTCCTGCTGTTGGGATTGCTGAATTTTCAAACATCAGCACAGCTGCTTTTCAGACAGGGTGAAAGCCCCATTTTCACAGTGATGTCTAAACCAGTGCTGAACAAACACCTAGTATTTCAGTCAGCATTACACATGAAGGTGTGATAAAATTCACTCAACCAGTCCAAATCCTTAAAAGCAGGTAAAAATACAGTGTGTGATCCACGTTGTGTGTGTCACTCCTGATGTTGGCTAAAAGAGCAGAGGCATATGAGAGTGCATTGGGTCATTCTGAAATGGTGCTGTCTCCATCTCATGCACTACACCAGGTCTTTGGCTTAAGTGTTGCTGAGACATAGGACAGAGCAGCAAAGAAGTTAACCTGGCAGAGGTGAGAAGTTTTGGGGTTTTGCCTGCTTACCTGTTAGCATATTCCATCACAGCAGTACTTTTTTGGATGGATAAGTTCCCAGACAATAGACTGCTGAAAACCTCATTGCATCATTTTTGGCATCAGTTCTCCAAGCAGAAGAGCGTGTCTAACAGTGGCACTTATGTGTGTTATGAAATATAATAGGCAAAGCCCTAACATCCTGCAGCAAACAGGATATACATTCTGCTCCAAGTTTTATAAATCCTGTGAAATGCTAATGTGGTAGCCTGGATATTGTTCTGTGGTTGCTTTATTTGAATGAAAAGCATTCTTATTAACATAGTAAGAACATGAAGAATAAACTTAGCTTACAAGATCTCTCATAATGCCTTCTGGCGTTCAATATCTTCTCTTTTGTCCCTCCGTTCTCATTTTTCAGGATCACAAAGATTTTTGGTCACTGACTTGAAACTTGCTGTGAAGAAGGTGGATTTCTAATGGGGACATGGAGAGCACAGAATGACAGAGGAAGGGTCACAGTGATTTTGCAAACTCTGAAGTAGTTAACTGCATTGCCAATTTAGGTTGGCTTCTATAAAAGCACATGTGTGGCTTAGCTCAAATCCCAACACCTTCCCTTGGGACTTCTGCTTTCAGGGTACATAGAGGCAGATTTTCCAAAAGCAGTGAAGTTCTAAACTTTTGGGGTTCAGAGTTGTTAATGTATTTGGGTGACTGGCTGGTTTAAAAGTAGTTTCTCAAGTTATTTTTGCCTTGTGTGGTGAACAGACTGGAATTAACTTGGAACCAAGCAAATTAGAGCCCTGGACTTCAGGAAGGCAGACTTTGCCATGGTCAGGGACCTGCTTCAAAGAATCCCATGGGAGACAGTCTTGGGGAGCTGTGAAGGAAAGGGCCTTGGGATCCTGGTGGACATCAAGTTGAACATGAGCCAGCAGTGTGCCCTTGCAGCAAAGACCCAACAGCCTCCTGGTCTGCATTAGGTCAGACTGAGGGATATGATCCTTCCAGTCTGCTCAGCCTGTGTGTTACACGTGTGATAATTACAGAACTGGAGTGTCTGACATACAAAGAGAGGGTGAAAGGGGTGGGACTGGAGAGGATAAGGCTCAGGGAGATCTTATGCATGTGTATAAATACCTGATAGAAGGGAGTAAGGAATAAGGAGACAGACTCAGTAGCATCTGTGGAAAGGACAGGAGGCAATGGGCAAAAACCAAGCCAGAGGAGATTCGGTTTAAACATGAGAAGCTTTTTTTTTTTGCTGTAAAAAAGGTCAGATGCTGGAATGGGTTGCCCATAGAAGCTGTGGGGTGTCTGTCCTTGAAGGTATTCAACACCTGCTTTAGGTGATGCTGCTCTGAGCAGGGGTTGAGACTAGATGGTTTCCAGAGGTGCTGTCCAATTTCAGCAATTCTGTGCTTTTGTATTAACATGCAGAAGAAACAGATTAAAAGAATAATGAAGAATGAAGTGTCCTGGGCTATTTTTGGAGCCTGGGAAGTCACAGCCACACACAGGCCTCATCTCCATCCCAGGAGACACGGCACGGAGAATTTTTCCCATAAAACAGTGTGTAGTGCATAAACTGTACTGTGGTGTTTCAGGGCACCAGACCTGAGGTCTTGTACTCTCCTACCTGTGTAGAACCTGGGGCTTGGAGAGTTATCAGGATCAGAGGCTCATAAAGGACAGACGATGAAGAACTTCTGGCAAAATGCTGTAGAGAGGACAGCTGCTTTCACTTGCCTTCAGTTTTGGCAGAACATGCTAGAAATGGGTATTTTGATATATGTGGTTAAGTTGTATAAGGCAGTACACTCATACCACTGTGGAAAAGGATTGAATTTGAACACAGTCAGGGGAGCTCAGAAGGAATCACACCAGGAGCCTGTGGAAAAGGTCAGGAAAACTTTGTAAAGAGGCTGAGAACAGAATTTGGATGAAATCTCAGGTCAGCATGTAAATAACCAATGTCAGATGGCACTTTCATTGGATATTTATTCTGGAGCTAGGACAGGAATTACTGTGAGTTTCCTGTACTGAATTACACAAGAGGCAGATTGGACAGTTGTTATGGTTTCATTTGTCCTGAAGTTCATTAGGCATTTACTGGACAAGTGGTGGGCAGTAGAAACCCCTCTTCCTTGACTTACGGAAATTTCCAACGCATTGGAAAGAAAATGATCATTTTGCAATCAGTCTTCTTAAGCCACCTTAAGCAGTTTGCAGGGCGATTTTAGTGCTCTGGTAGAAAGCTGCAGCACAGTTAAATATTCCACTGAAACAAGATAGCTCTGTAAGGCATGCTGGCCCAGCTCCAAGGCAGCTAACCCTGCTGTCTCCTGCTGGGTGAAGGATCACCTCCTGGAAGCCCTCAGGAATGCCTGCTGGTGGCAGGGATGGCTTGTGGAAAACAGGGGCCCTGCAGCAGCGTTTGGCTGGCCCCTGCAGTCTGTGCTCTGAAAAGTTCAGCTGCTCCTCAGCTTGTGAATGGCTCCCAGTTTGCTCTGTCTGGGACAGAAGTTTAGCCGAAGTCGAACCAGAAATTCCCCAATAACTAATTTTTGGGAACTCCTGGGAGTTCTGTAAGAGCAGCAGAAATGGTTGCCCTAATTGCATGAAATTTAGGGCACTGTGAAAAACTTCTAGTCCTGTCACACAGATTTTATTAATACAGAAGGTAATGCAGGAATGAGTTAAAGTTATAATATAGCTTGAATATCATTCACAACCTGCAACGATGATGCAATTGTGGCATTGTATTCTAACTGTTAAAGCATTTAAATTTGGATTTCTAACTGCCAGATCTAAGTTCTCAAACGGTAATATATGTTTAAACTGCATCACAACGAAGTAAAAGTGCCCAGCAATCTGCAACAACAAGCCTGATACAAGGAGAGAATGACAGGAGATACAATACATAAGGGTTTTCCCGTAAGAATGTCGATCTTTTTCCTCTCAGTCTTCATAAAGGATCCACCCTTGAAATAAGCTAAAAAGAAGAGATGCAGTTTAACAATCCCTGGAACTTCAGATAAGAAAGATCTTCATCTTCCAAACCCCACTCAGTGACGGATAGGCCTATAGATCAAGGAAGAGCAGAATAGTTGCTTTGCTTCTACTCTTTCTGCAGTAAGTGCGTGCATTATTATTGCATGTACTTTTTTAAAGCAAAATGAGTCTTCTTCATCAGCTATTAAAAAGTCTTTAAAAAACCTTCTTGAATCATAAACCTCCCTAGTTTTCAGTTGTGCCATGCTTTACACCAAAGTCTTATTTGGACTTCCTATAATTCTATGTCTGCACATCTGCAAATGTGCTTATTGTGAACAGATTATGGCAACACACTGGAATCTTTAGAGGAAAGTTCAAGCATAATGTTCCATGCACAAGCACTACGACAGAAGACTATTTAAGGCACAGGTTTGCAGTAATTTGAAGAAAGGATCCTGCCTTTAAAACTTTTGTAAAATATTTTAGGTACTTCTAAATTCCAGTGGCATAGTGGTGCCTACAAATTTCAGTGGTTCCTGAAAGCTTTTTGAGCATGTAAGAGCTTTGTAGATTTGGATAGGGAAGAAATGTCTTTGGGACAGGTCAGTGTATATCTCCCAGACTGGCACAGGGAGCCATGGCCCATTGTGGAATTTGTGTGTCATGAGCCCTGGGATGCTCAAAACCAATGAAGTTTTAAGAGCAGATTTACAGAGCAAACTAAATTGTTCTTCCCACCTCTCCTTCTGCAGCATCTCTCAAGTCTTCTTTAGAAAGTTTTAATTTGGAACATGCCATGTTTAAAAAAATAATCCCAGGTGTGCAAGGAGTCTGTCTCTGTTTAGCAAGCTGGAAATATTCAGCAAACTGGTTAAATTATACCAAATTCTCTCAAAGACAGTGGGATTTAGGCTTAGTTTTTTAGTGAACTAGGGTAACTGTAAATACAGGCTCTTTTTTTGGTCTCTATGGACGTTTAGGGTTGAAGATTAGGAAAAGGTTCTTCACCCAGAGGGTGGTTGGGCACTGGAACAGATTCCCTAGGTCAGTGGTTACAGCACCAAGTGTGACAGAGCTCAATGAATGTTTAGACAAGGCTCTCAGGCACATGGGGGCATTCTTATGGTGTCCTGTGCAGGTCCAGGAGTTAGATTTGATGGTCCTTGTGGGTCCCTTCCAACTCAGGATATTCTGCGATTATGTTGGACAAAAAGTAGTTTCTGTGAACTCTCCTGGTTCCCACTTTCTTAATGATTTTTGTCAAGCGTGTCGCACAGGCTGTGTAGAGACCCAAAGCAGGCCATTGATGTAGAATTTAGTCAAGAGAGAGGAAAAGCAATATTTCAGAAGCTGATATTTTGGAATTATGTCATTGTGTAAGAGCTCTATAAAGAGAGTTTACACAACTCCAATTTTCTCCCCATGGCAACCCATGTTGTGTAAATAAAGCTGTCTGAGAAGCAAGTGTCTGTGCTTTGCAGCCCATCCCATTGCACAGCAGGCGTTTGCTTGGAGGCAGGATGCCTGAAGGGAGGACTGGCAGCTTGTTTTGTGCCTGTGAATTTTGAGCCTGTGTCATGGAGGAGCTCAAGAATGCTCTTGTTGCCTTAGTACTCTCAGGCATGGTAGGGTTTTTAAGGCATAGGCATATAGGATTTTCCATAACTTCTCAAAATGTTAGTCCATCTTCCATGCTTGTCTGGCCTGAGTAACAGACAGTATTTGTTGAGGATTCTGAAGAAATTAGTGTTACAAATCTGACCTTTGCTAAATAGAGATGCTGGTCTTTTAGGTTGAGATGCATCCACAGTTCCTCTGCAAAAAAAGTTGAAGGCTGGCATTCAGGGGTAGAGGACAAATGAAGCTTTGGGCATAGACTTGGTGTGTCGGCATCTGATGAGAAATTTCAGATGTTCTTGAGGAACATTCTGATATTCCAGTTGCTTTTTGCTGCCATTTTAGTCAGCATTGGATTATATTTATAGCAGCAGTATGCCAGTACCTAAAGGGAGACTACAACAAAGATGGAGGGGGGGCGCCTTTGATGAGGACATGTGATAGGACAAGGGGAAATGGCTTGAAACTGCAAGAACGTGGGTTTAGATTAGATATGAGGAAGAAATTCTTTGTGGTAGCAGTGAGTCACTGGAACAGGTTGGCCACAGAAGTTGTGGATCCCTGGAATTGTTCAAGGCCCAGCTGTGTGGGGCTTTGTCCAATCAAGTCTGGTTGGAAGGTGTCCCTGCCCATGGCAGAGAGGTTGGAACTAGAGGATCACAAAGGTTCCTTCTAACCCAAACCATTCTATATGATATGTCTGAATCAGAAGTCGTAGTTTTGAATTTTGATTTAGAATTGTGGAAGTAAAATTATGCACAGGGATTGGATCCAAGTTCCTGAAATTCTTGGGGTAGTTCTAGAGCCTCACCCTAAACCCATTAACATTAATAGAAGAACTTCATCTGATTCAAAATGCCATCATCCAGTTGTTTCTAATCTGACATACCTAGAAAGCAGTATCAAAGTTGTACCTCAACCACTGCACACGGTTCCTCTTTGTTATTTAGAAGACTTGTTATATCTCTCTGGTTTGATGTTCATCAGTATGAGTGCTCCTGATTCCTCCTCAGCATAGCTATTGGAGAACTGTAGGGTTGTCCCACTGTTAGAGGTGTCTCTGTCTTTAGGGCTTTGATACCAGAGCAGGGTGTCCCATACAGAGCCATGGGAAGAACAGTGATTTTGCTACCCTCGAGAACATAAGCAAATGAAAGTCATTTAGACAAATCACCAGGTGTTTGTGGAGTGACCTGCAAGAGGTCTGGTTTAGCTCACTTCCTTGTCTTAAGGTGAGGTCAACCCTGCCTGCACTGTTACTGGCAGATGTTTGTCCAGCCTGTTCTTTATCTTAATTTTTCTCTGCCTTCATTCATGTCCCCAGACTGCCTCCAGTCACCACTGAAAGTGATAGTGTAGGGTAATAATTTTGTCGCAATGCTCACAGAGAACACGGAAACAGTACATTTCAGCAGGAGTGGGTCACTGCCTTGGGGGTGAGTTCAGGGGAAGAAAATAACTACCACAGCTTTGGGCAAAATGGCAAATAGAAATGACAAGCAGAGAAATAAATGAGGTGTAAGGTTTTTCTCATGGAAGCAGTGAATGATATTTTCTACAGCACAAAGTTCCGCAGAACTTGACTGAAGATCAAGCTGCAAGCAGGGATTTTGGAAATGCTGCATCTGCATGGAAGTGGCAAGCTGTTGAGTCTGTAGGAAAATCCCTATCCAGGATTAGAAAAAATAATGCGTTAGCTGTGTTTGGTAAAGCAGTAACAAATGTTGACTTGAAGGTCTGTTGCTCAGTTGATGTTCAGCTTCACATCCTAGACAGCTCCTGTGTGAAAAAAAAATTAATCTTGGAAAGCTCTTTGGGCAGTCTGTGTGCTGCAGTGTTTGCATCAGTTGAGAAAAATGTACTTACCAACGCTTCCTGAAAGCTTCATGGTTGACCTTGTTAAGCTTTCTCGGGCATGGTCTAGGTGCAGAAAGGAAAACAGATGGCAAAGACTGCTGAGCATAGAATTGCCATTTTCTTTCATTAGGTGTTTTTGTAGGTACCACCTGGTGCTCAAGGGAGGGAAACTCCCTATATATGTTACCTCTTATTAATTGCATTTTTTCGGGTACTGTGGACATCAACAAATTGATTAGTGGTTGAAACTGTTTAGGAACATGCTTCCCTTCACAAAATAAGTCCTTACTGCTGGTGATGATGATGCAGTACATATGAATTAAGGCAGGCAGGAGGCCTGCCCAGGCTGTGTCCAGTTGCCGTGCCTATGATTTGTTGCACTGAAGTGCAGATAAATGGAGGCAAACTTTAGCTTTAATTAATTTGTTACCACAATGGAAAAGGCCTTTATTGCCGCTTGTGTCTCTAAGGGCATGGCTTCACCAGTGCCTCCAGAGGAAGGGAGAGTGCCAGGAATACCACTTGTGGTGGAACATCTGCTTTTCATGCTGGTCACCTTGGGGTTTAGGTAGGAATTTTTCAAAGTTGTTATTTTTATTAAAAATAAAACAAGGCAGACTGCACAGTATGAGTCAGCAGCTGAGGATGTGGTCACTGGGAGTGAATTGGTAGAAACCCATCCAAATGTTCCAATATTAAAGGTATTTTGAAACAAAATAATGCTGGATATCACAGTTCACAAAAAAAAAGGGGGAGGGGGGGGAGAGGTTAGGTATGAAATTTCACAAACTAGTAAATTATTTTGATCTTAAAAGCAGGAATAAAAATCAAAACTTAGCCTTGTATCAAAAACACCTGACTCTGTGCTTCTCTGACAACCTGCTGGTCTTTCCAAGTGCTGCAGGCTTTGAAGTTGAAGCAAGCCCAGTGTCTTGGTCTCCCATCAGTAACTGGTTTGATGCAAATCCCATGTTTTAAAGACAGCAACTGGCAGAAGCCTGACTTGGTCAGGGCGATACCACAATGAGAACTACTCAAATACCTTCACTCTTGGTAGGACTAGAATCTGCCCTTTTTGACACTGCCTGTAGCTGTTTTGAGAAATCTATTGTTGTGTATGAAGACTGTAAAAACAGAGAGGCTGCTTTTGATGGCAGTATTGTGTGAAGAGGCAGGTACAGAGTCAGCCTGTGTGCTGCTCAGTGTTTCAGGGACAAGCACACCATAATTGCAGGACAGTCGCCATGCATTCTGTAAATTAAAGAGTTGAACTTGCCAGCATTTAAGGATTTTAACTTCACAGCTATCAGGACCACAATGTTGAAAACATATTTTATGATTTAAAGCTTCAATATGTGTTTTACATGGTTAAGATGGCCTGTGGAATACTGTGAAAGAGTAGCAGAGTAGAAAACATTTCTTTCTGTTTTGCATGGAAGTTAAGAGTGCCAAAATCATGATCTTTTATCTTATGCTCCTGAAAGCAGCAGCAGGTGCTCTTCTGGTCAGTCTTCATTTGAGTCAATGTTGCCTCCTTCCCTTGAAAAACAAAATGCTCTGCTCTTTCCTTTTCCCCACTCTAATCCTTCAGGAGTCCCTAGTGCAGTTTTGCAGAGGCAGAAGAGAGGAAGGTGAGGAGGGATTAAATTGTGTGGTTGTAGAGATGGGGACGGGCAGGAGAGGACTCAGGGCTCTTGTTGGCAGTAGTCGCCTTGGGCCAGGGATTACAGGGGCTCAGCCAGAGCTGGGCACCTCAGCTGGCTGTGGTCATGCCGCCTTCCACACTGGCATGAACTCCTGAACCTCCTCTGCCTTCAGCATGGCAAGTGCAGACAAGCAATAGTTTGTGACTGTTTTACTACACACCAGGTTGAAACAGAGGTATTTTTGGAGCCAACTTAGGAGCTCAGCCCCATAATTTTGAAGGCTAGTGCAGCAACATCATGGGCTTTCTCACTCAAATCTCCATGTGCATATCCTCACTGAGCTTTCAGGATGCAGGTAATATTTGCTAGGTAAACTTGTGGCGTAAGTGGATTTCATGATTTTAACTAGGGCAACGGAAAATTTTAGTGGCAGAAGCAAGATCTGAATTATATTTTCCACAAAACCTGTTCATGCCCCAACCATTGCTTATCAGTTTCTCCCTTGCTGTGTGGAATATATTTCCTATACCTAGAGGGTAACAGCAGCCAGGTGTTATTTGGTGGGTGAGCATGGCAATGAGGCTGCATTAGTGCCCTGGGTAGTTATGTCTGCTCATTTCCAGTCCTCAAGTGAAGTGCTCTGCTTTTTCTTCCATCATACTTCATGTACTCTTAATGTTCTGCTGCTTATTGTGAGTTTGCAAAGCCATTCACATAGCAGTGACTCAGAGTTGTACCTGGAGGAAGGAGGAGTAATTTATTTCTGCACACATGGGCTGTAACTTGGGATTTATCCCTGCAGGAGGTCAGCAATCATATTTACAGGGTTCTACATTAACCAGAAATGGAAAGCTTTGCAGGGCTCCCTCTGTAACACCAGGTTTCATAGCTTCTTGAATCCTTTTAACTCCAGGAGCTGGATCTTGATCTGAGGACAAGGAGTTCCCTCTTTTCTGCCTATGCCTTTTGTTGACTTAAATAAGTAACCAGAGACTCTCCTGACTGGGCTCTGCCCTTGCATGAGGCTTTTTTGGTAGTTTCTCTGGCCCCCTCTGTGATTCATGACTTGACCTAACCTTCACTCACCCTTATGTCCACAAACTGTTAGCTGTCCCTTTTCCATGTGTCCTTCACCCACATCTCTGTTTTTCAGAAGGTCAGTTTACACCTCATCTTTATGCTTTTTATGTGTGTGATGCACTGGGAGGTGAGTTCTGTTAGTGCAGTGTGGATTTGCTCTGCTCAGGGTGCATGAAAGACACGTCAAACTCTAAATACCCTCTTCCCCAGAGCATGATGCAGCACTGCTTGGTCCAGGGGGCAAGGAGATGTCTGCTCTTGGGCTGCAGCCTCGAATGCATGCTGCCTGAGGTGCACAGCATGGCAGGTTGTCCCCCTCATCTCACTGGCCACAAGCATTTGGTTGCTGGACCACAACCTCACTGCCTTTGTTGCACAGGATCATGTGGCATGGTGAAGGTACTGCCAGATCACTGTCTGTGTGAGTAGGTATAATCTAAATGAGGGTAACTGGGGCAGGAGGTTTGATGCATATGCATGTGAGAGACTGCAAATAGCTCCCTGAGTTCAGCTCCTGTGTCATGTTCAGTTTCAAGCAACCTTCCACAGCATTTTTTGGTCTAGTATGTTTGCAAGGCACCTAGTAATAATATCTGGGGATATTTGGTACTGCACCTGCATACCTGTTCAATCCAGGAATAATACTGGGAAAGGCCTCAAATCACACTGAAGTCCTGTCAGATAACAGTAAATTGAAGATATTCAACCAGAGTAAGAGGAGAAATAAAACCAAGAGTGTTAAAACATCAAGCTATGGTGAGGAGTCTGTGTGTAATGAGGAACATAACCCTGCTTCATACCTGCCAGCTTTTTGTGTGCTCTGCCCTTGCTAAATAAAGAGGATGAGAGTCTTGGATAAGAAGGAAAATGCTTTTTGACCAAAGCAGTGGACCTGCTCTTTCCTGAGGCTGCTGAGTGAAATCATTTAGCAGGATTACAAAAGGGCTGTATACCATGTGGGTGTTAATAGCATTTGCAGCTATGTAAGCAACAGTAACAACAAAAGAGTAATCAAATCTCATCCTTCAGAGAGGAAGCTGATCACCTGAGTGAGTCTGGGATTTCCCCCTTGCATGATTGCCAGCTACCTTTGCAGGCTAATTGAAAAGTCGAGTGCTGTCTGGGGCACAGTGGCTTGATGGATCTAATCTCTGAACACGCAGAGCAGCTCTGGTCACGCTCCTGCCCCGAGGCCTGATAGCTCCCCAGGTACTGCTGCCTCTTATCTCTGGCTGTGACTTTCTGCTTTTTTAATTCTTCTTTTTTTTCTCTTGAGCTGAGTTTCAAGTGCATTGCATAGCTGGGGAGATGCAGACATGGCCCTCGGCTTTGACCAGGGCCATGTCAAGAATCATCTTCATCTTATTTTCTCTTGCTACAGCCTTTCTGTCTCTTAATGGTTGGTTCGTTGGCTCTGTGGGCAATGAACTGGCTCCAGAATGGCTGCCTGTTGTCTGGGTTTCTGTTGTAGGATGCAGCATCTGTCTCTGCCTCCACTTCAGCTTCTCTGCCTTTTTTTTTTTTGTTCATCTACCTCTGTTTCCACAAGGAAGCTCAAGTCCTGAGGTTATCCCTTCTCAAATCCAAAAGGGCAGCTGAGGGTCTGCCCAGGTGGGCATTTGGGCCCTCAGCAGGCACCTGCCAGCCTGCTTGATGGGAACAGGGAGACAAAAGGATCACCTTTCTCTGAGAAGAGCCTTTGTGGTTCTGGGCACTGGCTGATCCCTGTGAGGCTTGAACCTTGGACCACCAGAGATAAAAGGAAAAAGAAAGTGTGAATATGTTTGTGGAAAGGGCATCAACCAAGCGCCTGGTTGTAGATGTTGGGAAAATGTCCTGGAGGTTGGAGTGAGGATAAAAACCACAATTTGGGTGCACCCTGTGCAAAACCCCTGTCATTGCCATAAACCTGTCTGCCCTCCCATCCCTCCACAGTGTCTCTGAGAACATCTCCTTGCTCACTGGATCACTCACAACACAAGATTTTACACATTTCCCCATGTACCATGCTCTGGTGCCAGTTGTGCCGTCACAGACAGAGATGGGGAAGGGACAGGTCTGATGTTACATGTGGTGTTAAGTGCAGATGGCAGGAATCATGGGTACTGCTCTGGCTACAGTGACATCCCTTTCCTTGGGGTCTGCTGTGGTGCTTGTGTGGCCACCAGCCAGCTCGACTGAGCAAGCTGGCCAATCAGAAAGCCATGTGCTCTTCTTTCCTGGGGAATGGATTTTGGGTGAATCACTGCTCTGAACTGTCCCTTGTGGCTGTGGGGAGGCTGGTCCTTATGCCAAGGAGTGGGAAGTATGTGGCAGCAAGGCTGGCTCTTGCTTTGGAAAGCTGTGCCTGCATCAGTGTTTCCTTCCTTGGAGGTGTTTGGGATGAAAAAATAACCTTGGAAAACAACTCCTGTGCACTGGGAGATGATGGGAAATGCTTTGGGAAGTGATGCCCAGGAGAGAAAGGCCAAGAGCTGGTTGCTGTCTCTTTCTGACAGGCTAATGGCAATAAAGCCCAGGCCAACATCTTTAGCTGGCTGTGACACAAGCTCTTCCCAAGCCTTTGAATTCTGCCTTTATGGGTTTTTTTTGCCTTTTCCCATCCTAACCAAACTGGTTTTGTAGAAGGGCTGGAGCAAAACCATCAAAGCTAATAGTTCTGGCGTTCTTTCTTAGTATTACTGAAGTGTTTGCTGAGGTATTTTAGTTCTTGACTGCTGCTTTTTTCCAGGCGTAGTCTTGTTGATTTTCAAATAGCCATCAGGGGAGTGCTCAAGCCAGCTGAGCTGCTGAGCAGTGCTCATGGAGAGCTTGAGGACAGGCTGAACCTGTGGCTGAACCTCTCTCCAATGCTCTTGAGACAGAGCAGTGGAAGTGGCCACAAGGCTCTGTTCTCCAGCTGTCACACAAGAGTGGGTACTTGCAAGGCAATGTCTTGAATCCTACGACCAGTGCTGGGGAGAAAACTTTGGTCAGCAGTTGGCCTCAGGAGGCGTTCTGGCTGCTGGAAGCTGGAGATCTGTTTCTTTTCTATAGCTTCCTCCTCCTAGCGAGGAAAGCATGTGCAAAATCAGGTCCTTCTCAATGGGTGTCCAGTGGAGATCCCTAGGAAAAGCCAATCATTTCAGAAGGAATTGTAGTGCTAAAAACTTTCTCTGAGGGGATTGTTTTTCCTGTTATTTTCTGAAAATCATTTCCTACCTCGTTGGGGAATTAGCCTGCCAAAGCACAAATTACCTGACAGGGAAATCACTGCCTCCAGATTAATTCATAGTTCTTTTGTCTCTTCCATGTTTGGCTGTTGTAAGTGTTAGGTAAATATTTGTACAACATAGAGAATTGCCTCCCTTTCTTCTCTTCTCCAGGGGGTCAAGGAAATGTCAGCCATGGGCAGTTGTGTGCAGCCAGGCTTCTGTGTTTGCTGTGAGGCAGGCTCTGTGCCAGCCATGGGCAGGAACAGCCTGGCTGGCTGGCTGTGATGGCCAGCATCCTCTTCCCAGGAGAGGCACGTTCCTGGTGCTTCATCCTGAGCTTGTTCCACAGGGCAGTGAAGTGCTGAGTTTAACAGTGAAACCAAATAATCTCTCCTCTCTGCACAAAAGAAGTCTTGTCTCTCAGTTGAGTCTCCAACTGCTTTCATGTTTTCCACACTTCTTGCACTTTCTTTTCATTAATTGTCCCCTTTGATCACCACATCATAGGAGGCAGCTTCAGCATCTTCACCTTCTGCTCACCTCTACCAGACCTCACGGGATGCAATTCAAGAGCAAGTAGAGACAGAGTTTTTCAACCCAGTAGGTGCAATAACTGGCCAAGAGCTTAATGCAACCTGGGAGAGGGTTCTGTCAAAGGGTTTTATGTGAGTTCTAGTTCCTGGGGTGGTTTTGGGTTTGGCTAGACCTCTACATAGCTCAGAGATGTTTCAGAGATGATCTAAGTCATGTGGCTTGTAAATGCCCCCTCCAAAGCAAATGGATGGAGCATGTTCCTTCTTAAGGCACAGCAAGTCTTCCATGCTGCTGGGTTGGGTGGGTTGGGTGAAGATGAGTTTGCTGACTCTGAAACAGCAGATGTTTCCCCAGAAGTGGGCTGTTCTTCCCACTTAGAGCATGTTCCCGGCCCTTCTTGTTACAGGAGCATTGCAGAGGGCTCAGACTGTTTGTCTGGATACTCAAACCTGAAGATGATGGGATGGTTCCCTTTATATACTAAGGCAGCCAACTTCTCTCAACCTCCTAAAGCTTTGGGAATGATTTCCAGTTTTAAAGAGACTGAGTAGAGAGCTGGTTCTGCTCCTTGTCACGTGGATGTTGAGCTGGTGTACCAGCAGCCTGGGAGAGGGCAGGGCTTGTGGAGATTTTGACGCTTGCCCCTCATGATGAAGCTGTCACACAGTGTGGGCACAGCACTGAGGTGCTGGCAGGCTGGTTAGTTGCTGATTAAGTGCCAAAGTGTTTATCAAAGCTGAAAACCGCATAGTGTGAGGCACTGAAGCACTGCTGGGGAGGCGTGAGCTCTGCTCAGCAGCACTGTCTCATTAGTGATACAGACAGTGGTCACAGGGAGCTACAGTGTTATGCTGCATCTGCCCCTCTTTGTCCCTCCTAAGCCCAGGAGGCCACCAGACTTGTAGGAGGAAATCAAAATTGATCCTGACCTCTGGATTGAGCAAACTGGGAAGGGACGGGAGGGGATGTCAAATGAAGTTGCTTTGAACTTGACTTGAATGGTGATGTCTTTAGCTGCATCAGTGCTAATACTTTAGGCATTACAGCTGCATTTTTTGCCATAATTTCCTTTAAGAAAAGAAGATTGATAGCTTTTATTGTGCAAATAAGAATAATATATATGGATAATATCCTTTGATGGTTAAATTAATAAGTAATCTAGTTATTGTCTTATTTTTCTTTGGCATCACTAGTTAATAAAAATTGATGTTCTGTAGTTTGACCACAGGGATTATGTGAGTGATCTACAAAGAGGTTCCCAATCCTGTGGTGATTAATGAAGTCTTTGACATGTATTTTAGAACTGTGATGAATCTTTAATATAAGTATTAATAAGAAGGAGGGAAGAGCTTTTAAGGAAGATAAAGGCAATTTCTCTCTCTGTGTCAGTCTGCCGCTCCAACTAACATAAACAACTCCTGGTCTCTGCTAGATCATTCCAGAGTGTTAGAGGTCTCTCAGCCTTGGAAAGGACCAGTTTATTCTGCAAACTGCACTGGTTTCTTTTATTAGCCTGTTTTGTGACACCCCTTTCTGTTTCCTCTGTACAGGATACGAAAACTGGAGGGAGCTAGCTAAGGTTCTGTCAGACACAAACGTCCCAGGTGGGGACCCAAGCCTTCACTTTTACTATCCACAGGAGCTGGAACACGAGGTGAGGAGACTTGGGATGCCTTCTGAGTGTTTACAAAGGCAGACCTTCCGTTCTGATGCTGGCCCCAAGAGAGCTCTCTCTTCATGCAGGAAAGAGAGCTTGCCACAGGGCAAAATCTGAGCTGACTCACAGCAGTGGGAATGTATGATGATAACTCCAGTGTAGTCAATTAAGTTATTTTGGATGTACTAAGCCACAGCGGTGGGCTGAAGCTGGCTGGATCTGTGGCACAGGAAGATAGCACTAAGTAAGACAGAAGCAGAAATGAAAGGTCAGGAGAGAGTTTGCTGCTCTCTAGTGAAGCGCATCTTGGTAGCGTTGCCTAAAGGCAGTGTTGCAAGAATTATTGCTTGGATGTTTTTGAAACAAGGATGGGAAGAAAACCCACCAGAAAGTGACCTAAGTTTTAACTCTGTGTTAGCAAGCAATTTTAAAGTATTGGTATCCTTTTCCCTCAGTAGCTCACCTGAAATGTGCTGTCAAACAAGCCAGAGAGCATTTTCACCCCACTATGACCATAACAACTGGCCTGTCATTTGGAAAGGGAGCTGAAGAAGTTGTTCTATTTTCTCATATGTTCTTTTAACCAGGTTTGAGCCCTCTTGTGTAGATGTCAGTGCTGTGTCATTTACTGGGTTATCTTGACTTTCCTCATCTTGTATTTCAGAAGCAAGAGCTGCAAAGAGGTGGAAGGAATAAATCAAATTTTGCAGCTGTGGACAACCCTGTCCCATGGATGCCAGAGGTGGGTGCCTTTTTCTATTGTTTTATGTGAGGGAGACGTAGCTGGAGACTTGTACAGCAAGAATGGAAAGTCTGCCTGAAAATAAGTCTGTCCCCTCTCACCTCCTCCATGCTTAATGACACTTACAGACCTGAGTAATCATCTGGAAAGGCAGGAGTGTCCAGATTCCAGAAAATTTGGTGTCTCCACTAGTCATCAAGGCACCAAACACTCACCCACAATTCTGTGAGAGTGAGAAGCCCACTACCTTCCTGCAAAGTGAAGTTTATTCAGGTCTGGGTGTGCAGGGCCAAGCATTCAAAAAGCAAATGCATGACTGGCACACAGAAGTGTCACGCTCTGCTCTTGCTCTGGCATTTGCCATCCAGCCCTGTGTGTCATATGCAGAGATTTCTCCACTTCAGTGGCACTTGGATGAACAGACACCTTTTCTGGTGACCCTTGCAGAGTGGCATAAAAATCCCCCTTTTTCCTTCATGCCTCGTTTATTTCCTCCCCTGCTCCCTTATCTCACCATTCCTCTTCAGATAAGGGAGCAATGCAGCCTGCTTCTAATGAGAGGGACACCAGCCAGGGGGCATTTAGCTAATGGAGCCAGCTCACTAAATTCCTCAAGGTGATTAGAGACCTGCACAAATTAAAGGGCCTCTGCAGCTCCCCTGTGGAGGCAGCAGGCTGCTGGCCCTGTGCTCAGGAGGAGATTAGCGCTGGTGATGGAGGGAAAGTGTGTCCTTCCAGCCGTCACGATGAGCAGTTCAGGCCCCTGCAGCATGAGCTAAAGCTTTCCTGGAAGCAGCCAGCACCTGTCACCCTCCAGTGCCCAGAACCAGACCAGACCACTGAGCTGTTCTGCTGCCTCGGCTCTGATGTGCTGGTCCCTGCTGGAGCCTGGGGGCTTCCTCTGGCTCCAGGGCCCTGTGGGCAGTGTGTGGGCAGGGCTGCCTTGCAGGTGAGCAGCTGCTGGTTAAGAGCCAGTGGAACATGAGGACCAGAACTGCTGCTCTGCACAGGGGTGGCAGGAGCACGTATTTTTTCTCTCTGCCACAGCACCAGCCAATACAGGCTCTGCATGGCACATCCCAGCTTCTCTGAAGCTTTGCCCTGGGTCTTGGATCCCCTCCCCAGTGATGTTTCAGAAGCATGTTAGTCTTGAAAATAGCAGACTGTGGTATGCAATGGGTCTTTACTGGGTTAGAGATGCAGCTGGTGAGGTGCATGCTGTGGCCTGGACAGTTTTCTCTTTGTCTCTATGAGGGAAAAGTTTTTGCCCTTGCTGCAGGAAGTGTTTGTACTGAGAGGGTCAGCAGAGTCACCCTGACTGCAGAGGCCAGCAGTTCACCAGTACCAGCTGCAGGAGCTGGGGAGGGATCCACGGACATGTTCCTGTATAAAGCTGCTTGCTGTCCTCTTAACCACTGATTGAAATTTCTCCTGGCCCAAGATTAATTTTTTCTGTGACTCTGCCCAAATGAATTACCCAGGGTCTGTAATCCCCTTGTGCCCTCCCTGCAGCATCTCTAATAACTTAATTGCAGCCTGATTCCTGGGGCGAGGGGCAGCAGATTGCTTCACACAGGTCAGGGAACTGGGCTTTGTTTGAACAGAGAGGTATATTTCTGATGAACATTAATAATTAACAGGGTTGCAGGGTGAGCTGGCAAGCAAGCATGGCCAAAAAAAGACAGGTGTCAATTTTCTGCTCTCAGTTTCAGGATGTGAAATGGCAGTTTAAGTCTTCAGCTTTGGATAACATGGTGGGGAACTGTGCACATAGGAAATCCCTACTGAAGTGTTACCCTGTTGGGGGTGGAAAGCAAGGTTCAGCCTGTGTACATGATGATCCCTACCCTTACTGTCACTTCCAGGGACCACAGCAAAGTCTTTCAGCATCACCCACTGCCTCCTCAGGCTGGAGAGATGTCAAGTGCTTTGTTTAATTAATTTAGAAAGGTGTCTGCCTATCGTCAGAGCCAAGCTGTGCTGTGGGACCATGAGCGTCACTGTTTGATGCTGCTATAGGTGTGGGGGAGGATTTTCAGAAAAGCCTGGTTAGCTCTATCATTCTCATTTGCTCTGCAAAAGCTTCTCTTCAACTCTGAGAGGAGAAAGTATTGGGAGTGTGCATTTAAAGCATCCTCCCCTCCATCATGTCTGCACAGCCTCAGGACTTTGTTCTCTCTTAAAGGAGGTGTGAGGGATGTCCAGGAGCACAGCCCCTTGAAGGCAGCACCTGTATAGGTGCATAGATGCTGCATGAAACCAAAGCATTGTGCTGGGGTATTGTCCTGCTATCAAACCTGCCCTAAGAGGAAGCATCCTTTCATTAGAAGACTGAAAGACAGAGTTCGCTCTGTCCCTGCTGATGATCCTTCCTTGCCCACTTGTGCCCATCCAGACAGGGGGCCTGTGTAGCTAACTTATCTTGATGGATTCTCACAAGTGCCCAGCACCGCAGAGCGTGCAGCCAAGCCCAGCTGCTGGCTGCTGAATGTCACCCAGTAAGGGGAGCTGGGCCAGGCAGGAGGAGGGGCTGCCGCCACTCTGCAGAGACAGAGGAGTCTTATAAACTCAGGAGTTTCTAGTTGGCAGCACAATGTTGTCTTTCTTCGCTGGCTCAGGCCCTCTCTGTGCCCTGTTTATCATCCCCGGCACTGTGCATTCCCTCGGCTGCGTGCAGCTACACAGCTGATTTGCCTCTGATGCCAAAGTCACCCAGGATTAAATTAGGAAATACTTCTCTTCTCCATCCTGCTCCAGTTACAGGGCAGCAGGTCATGTCTGTGCTGCTGCAATCCTCCCAGCTTTGCTGCTTGCCCTGGCCTTTCTTCCTTGGGCTCCTTGGTGCCCTTGGTACATGACCTGTGCCCATTTTGGATCTGAGCTGGGTTCTTGCAATGCTGCTATTTCAGCAGAGGGGACATAAGCAACTGGGAGGTGGGGTTGAGACAGGGAGGAAGCTGAGGGACAGGAGGAGCCCTCTCAATGGGAAGGCACAGGTCACATAAAAACAGCTCCCACTGAAAACACATACTCATGGCTTCTATTCCTGCTTCTGGCCAATTATCTGGATTTTTCAAAGCAATTGTTCTTAAGGGGAGAAGGGGAACTTAACTTGTTGCTTGGCAGGTCCTGAATTTTCAGGCCTTTGAAAAACAGGGCCAGGTAGTTCTAAGTTGGAAAGGCAAACTCAGTGGCTCTGTTTTAGAAGATCCTCTGATGTTTCTGTGTGCATTAATTTGGAGTGGTAGTGATGTTTATCTGTAACTGCAATCTGCAAAACCCCCAAGCAGGAGACTTTTTACAGCATGTTCCAAAGGAGACACATATAGCAAACAGAGGAATTTCTCAGCTGCCTGCAATGGACAGCCATGAATTGAGTTGGAGGGACAGAGGTGATAGGGTTTCAAAACAGCTGCTAGACTGATGACTTATGGGGGCCTAAAATTAAAGCCTAGCTCGGTTTTCAATCCCAGAGCAGCACTTTAGGCAGCCGCCACTTATCTGTCAATAATGTTCTTCTTTTCCCTTTCAGAAGAAGCGGAAAGTAAGTTAGGCTACTGTAACTCAGGAGAAAATCTGTTGATTTAGAAAAGACACTGAAACTGCATGCAAGAAATACTTAATATTTACCAGTTAATTATTTCTAGTAGCTCTGAGCGCAGGAAGGCAAAGTGATCTCATTAACTCCTGCCAGAATCTCCTCTCAGGATGCCTTGTAAAGACTTTCAAGACAGGAGTGTCAGGCTACAAATCTCAGGGATCACCTCTTTCAGCATTGGTGGTGCACCTAGGATAGTGGTGGTTGCCTTATTGTTTAATAGACTGCCCTCTCCCTAATATTGCCAAACTCTGCAGCAGAGTATTGTATTGCAATGGGACTGGTCTAAGTTCCCTCTGCAAACATTTGAGCGAGTCTAGCCAGTCTTTTGAGATTTCCCTCATAAAGATCTGGTTTTGCATTTGGTTGCTACCCCATGCCAAAGCCAGCCCATCTCCGTTGCAGTCCTGAGCTTTGGGAGCATCCCCTGGGTCTGTCTTTGGCAGGAGTAGACTGCAGCACCAGCCTCTCCACAGTGTGGGAGTGTTGTGCTACATTTCATAGAGCTCTGAACTCGCTATCTGCAGTGTGCAAGCAGTTCTCTAAGAAGAGAAACCAGCATCACTTGTGGGTAGCAGCAGACTGCCATAGGACTGTTTCTGACAGTGACTCAGTGTGGGAGTCCAGCCTATTCACCTCACTTCATGTTCCATAAGAAACAGCAATTGCCATTACTTTACTTGGCTGAGAAAAGTAGTGTAAGACCCTTGAGTGTGAACCTGGATTTGGCCAAGGGGCACAGGACTGCACAGCAATTATGTTCCAATTCAGTGTTTGTCACGCTTACAGTGATTTATTTGTGTCGCCAGTTCCTGCAGAGTCCTGGGTTTCTCTTGGCTGCATCTGTCACCCTGAGCCCTCTCTGCATCTACCCTCTGGTTTGTCCATTGCTTTGGCAAATTACATCCACTTTGTCTTGCTGCTTTTCCTCTTGTCTGGCAGAATCCAGGCTGAGGGGTGTCAGCAGAGGCAGAAAGAGGAGGGGATAGTAGTGGGGGGAGACATGGGCTTGCAGACATCTATCAAGCCCTGGCAGTGCAGGCACCAGTGAGAGAGGGCTGATGAGAGACCACTCCAGCACAGCAGTGGTTGTGCATGTGCTTTGCCTGGCACACAGAAATGGCTTTCACGTGTACAACTAAAGTCCACAGCTCACAGGGAGCATTACTAGTGCTGAGCCAAGGCTGCTCCACAGCCTTCCTTCAAGGCACAGTGTGTTTCAAAATGCACCTCCAACCCACCATCCTGGGAAAAACAACTTCAGGAAACAGTTTCTGTGCTAGGAGTGCACGGGGGGGTTGGACCCTTCTCCACCCTGCTGCTTCAGCCCTGCCAGAGCCTCCCCAGTGAAAACTAAGAATTTGCTGCCATCTGTAGACATTTGGGTGCTGTTCAGGCCGTTTCCCCAGCCCTGCTCACACAGCCCTTATATAGGCAAGACAGCCGTGGCAAAACCTCCCTGGTCCCAAGGCAACCTGTTCCTTTCTTCAGCATTTCGCCATCTAAGGTAGCTTCTACCGTCTCCAGATTATTTATTCTCCACTGTTGGGTGCCACTCCTGTGAGGAGAGTTTCATCATCCAGTTCCACTGGTTATAGATAGAGAGCTTGGACTTTGCTGGGGTGGCAGCCAGTGATTCCCTCCTGAATGGCTCTGACAAAAAGGAAGTCTGTCCTTTGAGGAATGTATTGCTGAAGTCCCACAATGGCCAGCAAGCTTTTCCCAGCAAAGCTGTTCTCCAGGTCTCTGTTGGAGACCGACAGTCTCTCCTGGCAGGGTTGGCTGTGACTGGGACAGACATCTGCACCTGCTGAGCCTCCACCTCCCTGTCCCCACTGTCCTCCATTAGCTTTACCTCTCAAGCCATGCTCTGAGAAGGTGATCTGTCATCTCCATACCACCCCTCCCACAGGTGTCCCCTGTTCCTCAGGTCATGAAAATAGCCCTGAGGTTGTAAGAGAGTCCAAAACACCTTCTTGGAGAACATAAGACCCTACAGTTTCTTAGCTGCATCATGGGGAGCTGTTGCCGCCCTGCAGTGTGTTCCACACCACAGCCTCAGAGCACAGCCCTCTGATTAAACACCTCCTTGATAGAGGTGAACCACAGCCATGTAACTGAGATGTCCTGAGCGTTAGCACAGTTCTCTGGTGCCATTGAGTCATGCATGCCAACCCCAAGCCCTCAGCAGATGAGAAACAAGGCTGGAGCTGTGTCTTCTGCAGACCAGCCCATTGCGGCAGTGGCATTGTCCTTCACTCTCACAAGTGCTCCAGTGCTGGGGCCAAGGCTGTCAGAACAGGGGAGGGGGACAGGGGAGGGATGCAGCAATTCATGGTGTCCCACCTCTGCCTCCTAGTTCCAGGGCCAGGCCAACCTGCACGTGTTCGAGGACTGGTGCGGCAGCTCCATTGAGCAGCTCAGGAAAAACCTACACTTCCCCCTCTTCCCTCACGTAAGTAAGACCATGACACTTGCTGCCCCACACTTCCTAGCCTTGCTTCCCATCTGGATCACCCCTGCTCCCTCCACATCCTGTCCCTACCTCCCTTCAGCATCGGTCTGTCCTGCTGCTTGTAAGCATCCACCACCTTCCTCTCAACCACCTCTTCTGTTCTCCTGCTGAGGGAGCAGGTGGCTTTCACAAGGTTTGAAGGGTGGCAGCTCTTCTGCTGCACAGGGGAGGCTCATTTTCCCTGTGCTGGCCTGCCAGGCGTTGGACATAGGGTGAAGGAGGCCTGTATTTGGCACTCTATTTCCACGTGGCTGGCAAATGTCACATCCTGTCCCCACCATCCCATTTCATTTCTCATCTCCCCTGATTTTTCCCTCCGTCACACACTGTACCCCATCCTCCTCTCGACGCAAACCTCATCCTTCCCTCTGCCCACCTGTCCCAGGGTTTTTGTATCTCCCCTTGTTCCTGTCACATCTCAAATTATTTTTATAATTTTTTTCTTCTTCCCCTTCAGACACGAACTACACTGAAGAAGTTGGCTGTGTCCCCGAAATGGACCAACTATGGTCTCCGCATATTTGGCTACCTGCATCCTTTCACTGATGGTGAGAGTTCCGAGGCTGCTGTGCCACCACTCACGTCTCTTTGTCACCTGCCCCTCCCCTCCCTTGCTCCCCTCCTGGCACTGAACCACTGGTGCCTCACCCTGGCAAGCCCAGTGCCTGGTCCCTCACATGGGCGACGTGCGTGACTGGCCGTGGCCTCTGCATGGGAGAATACACATCTGCCTCCCTTGTAGCATGGAAAGGAAAAGCACAGGAGAAAACAGATGGGAAATGCTAGATAAATAACAATGCAGTCATGAATGCACAGCCCCATGGTGTGTATGTGGGCACGAACAATCCCTGAGCTTTTCCTCCCTCCCTCACATGCCCAGGACTGCACATGACATCATTTATGTCCCTGCTGCTCCCGGGGTGCATGAATACCATCTGACAGCAGCTGACATCTGTATCGCCCAGCTGTGTGTGTCTGCCCAGAGCAGCCTGCTAGCACTCTCCCACCTCTCACGGTCCCCTGGCCCTCAGCTGCCATCCGTGTAACCCCAGCCACAACAGTGATGTTGAAACACCCCTTTGCGGCTCCACATGCACATTCCTCCATCTAAACACAGCATTTCACACCAAAAAATTGCTCTGGAAACAAAAAGGGAGTCAGTAAGACTTTGCATAGACTTCTTAGCTTTCCAGGTTACACATCAGGTGAAGCTGATGCAGGAGGGATAGTGAACAAATTGCATCTGTCAAGTTTGCTTTCAATCACAGCAGTTAGAAAATTCAGAGAGATTCAAAAGGGTGAGGGTGGTATTACCACAAGGGAATCTGTAGTCTCACCAGGAGAAAGGGCAAAGACAGCATTTTAGAGGAACGGGATTCACGTGCACAAGCCCTTACCCCAAAGCCTTGCTCACTCCTTTCATCTCTTGACAGGGGAGTTTCAGTTTGCCATTGCTGCGGATGACAATGCTGAGTTCTGGCTGAGTCCAGATGAAAAGACCTCCGGTCTCCAGCTGCTGGCCAGTGTAGGCAAGGTACAGTGCATGCTTCTTCCATTGAGACTTTATTTTTTCTGCAGGAACAGAGACCCTCCTGACTTACATACTTCCTTGGACTACTCAAGTTTCTTTTCCTGCCCAACTACAGATAATACCACCACAGATGCCAGATGGGTATGACATGTCATACCTTAAGCCAGTTACATACAAGCAGTGCTGTTGGGAGCCTGCTGTTCATGATTAAGGGGCTTAAGTCTGTCCATCGATGATGGATCTCACAGACAAAAGTTACCAGGAGGAATTGGAGGGAAGAGAGAGCTCAATTTTCCTTCTTCATTAATCTCAGTGCAGTAACAAGAGAAGAAACTCATCTTAACTCGAGCATCTTCCATCTCTTCACAGACTGGGAAGGAGTGGACTGCACCTGGAGAGTTTGGGAAATTTCACAGCCAGCAGTCAAAGATGGTGAGGTGAGTGAGCAAAGTCCCTCACTCCCAGCCACCTTTGCACGTGGCCAGGAAATCACAGGAACAAGGAAAAGGCTTGTCCTGAAGAATTTAGCCATATAGAGAAAGGGATTACTCTGGGGCATTGCCAAAGCTTTGCTGATTTACTGCAGGAATGCAACACTCAAGTTTTCTTCCCCAGAGGAATCAGCCACCAATAGATCCAGACTCCTCTATATGAACTATATACCGAGCTTCCTGCCTTGGAACTGGCCAGGTTTCCCAGAGGTCAAAACCCAGCAGGCAAGACTGAAAGGGAGTTATTCAGAATTAACTGAGAGGGGTCTGTAGTGCTCCAGGTGCACAGGGGAAGCTACCTATCTTGGCAGCCTAACACTGTTCACCCTGAGAATTAGGTTGTTTCCTGGGTGTGGTTCATTCTCCATTCATTGTCTGCTGACAAGCTAAGAAATGTTCCTTAATGCTGCTGGTGACAGACACATTGTTCTTCACAGGTTGTCAGCTGCAGGCAGGTACTATTTTGAGGTGCTGCACAAGCAGGATGACAGAGGAACAGACCATGTGGAAGTAGCAGTGAGTCTGTGGAAATGGCTGTGCTGTATATATGTCCCCACAGAGCTCGGGAATGGTGTTTGTAATGATTCCCTTCCTTTCCCAGGCCTCAGCTCCTCTTGCATAAGATGTATCTAATCCCTTCCAGAACCCTTACCTGCTTCTGTGTGGGATAGTCCTGGCCAGATGTCAGGACCCTTTCCTCTGCTTCTGCCCTCTCCTGTCTCTGTTGCAGCTTTTTGTCCTTTCCCATTTTGGATTTGTCCTGGGGGATCTCAGCTCTTTCCTAGTCTTTTGCTGGGGAGTAAATTTGGTCCTGGTAGGAAGAAAGAGGAAAGCTGTGAACCTGTCTGGTGAAAAAAACATCTTGTGCCTGTTCCTTTTTTGCAGGCATGGTTAACTCCATAAGCACTTCATTTTCATGTGTTTCTCTGTTCCAGTGGAGACTGAATGACCCAGAAGTGAAGTTCAAAGTGATTGACTCCCAATACCTCTCCCTTTTTGCTAGTAAGTATCTTCATCACAGGTTTTCCCAAGCACCTCCCCATTCTTCCAAAACTTATCAGTGGTGTTTCACCATGAATCATAGTCTAGCCAGGCACATACCAGGTGTACACGTCATTAGGAGAAAAAGGTGGAGACAGGTCAGGAGAAAAACTTCTGGACAGGAGTGTGACTCACTATTAAATACAGTAGAATTGGAAGTAAGATTGGAGCATTGTTCCGGAGAAGTCTAGAGTTAGTGAGAAGAGTCTACAAGGGTGAGAAGTGTTCCAGATGTGGAAGGAACACAGGATGGAGTTTGCTTGCTGAAAGCCAGGGGAAATGTGAGGCCCATAACATGGGAGCTGTAGAGGTGTGCTGGCAGCCGGACACAACCAGGGAGAAGGGGCCACTGTAGCACTTCCAGGAGGTTTCACTGTGGGTCCTGTGCAGCGGGATACAGTAATGATGTTGGGAGATGCTGCTTTCTTCTCTACCAGCCTCAAGTCTCTTCAGGTTGGTGCTGGATTGCAGCAAACACATCAGTCCAGTCCCTCCTGTTTTGTAAACCCTTCTTTGCACATCAAGTGATGCCTTTATCAGTTAAGGAACTCCTCAGTCCTGTTTACCCTTACCTAGCTTTGTCAGTATCACTTTCCTCTGCCAGCATTTTCCCTTTCCATGTCTACTGTTGCCTTCCAACATTTTGGGGCTTTTTTCCATGCCAGCATTTCTGTGCATGGAAGACTCCCTGATGTAATCAAGATATCTGTTTGCTGTGTCTTGGATCACAACCTGCTCTGCTGCTATATTTTCTGAAACCTGCCATTTGGCCAGGACTAGGCTTTCCACTAGGTCTTCATCATTTTTCTTTCTGCTCTTTTCTTCATATTAATTCTCTGTAGAATGGAAGACTGACATCCCAGAAGATCCCTTTGTAGTTAGGTATGGTACTGCAGTATCATCTTTTTCTGTCACATTCTGCCCATACAGTTTTTCCCTCTTCCATATTAGCCTTTGGCTGTATCACATGTCGTCCTGTTCCTTCTGGATTCCTATGTTGTTCAGTAGCTGAAAGTTATACAGCAGTGCCCTTGGCAGAATGTTGCTTTTCCCTCATGGATATTTATTCAGTTCCCTCATTTTAGAGTAAGATCCATGGAGACATGAAGTCCCATGACAGCAGCACCAAAGAAAAAAATGTAACCAATACCCAGTGGTGAGTTTAAGCTTCCTGTTGCTCCAGGCTTACTGTAGGTCTTCATTCCTGTCCTGGAGTAACATCTTGCTTAGCCACTGAAGGCCCTGTCCCAGAGTCCTGATTCTTTTCCAGCACAGGTGAAAGCTCTGCTCCTCAGGTTTCTCCTCCCATTCATCTCTCATATCTCCTTTTAAAAGAAATGTAATATTAATAATACATAGGTGGCCAGTAATTCCTGTCAGCATGGGGCTTCTCCAGCACATCACTGCTGGTGTGTCCAAAGCCAGAGGCCATTTTTCTCCAGAACTTACCACTGTGTGTGTTTGCTTTCATTGATAGCCATCTTCCTACCCCACAGCTTCTGCATTTGCAGCTTTCTGAGTCAAAGCCTTTCCTTCCCGCAGTATCTTTGCAGTGGTGCTGCTGACCAGCACCATTTAGACACTGCTGTGCCAGAGACAGCGTCAGTGCCATGGATGCAAAGCCATTTGGAAAGGGCTGACGCTGGAGAGGGGTGCTTTTTGGGGCAAGGGACAAATTAGCCCTTCCTCCCCCTTCTGTTCCCTCTCTGGTTTCTAGACGAGACGCTTCTCAAGATGGATGAGGTTGGGCATATCCCGCAGACGCTGGCCAGTCGCAGGAGCCGGCCCGCTGACACTGCAGGCAGCAAGGCACACCCAGCTGACATGTTGAAGCCTGACCCCCGGGACACTCTTTACAAAGGTAAGACTTGCAAAGCAGCTGAGGAGGGAACTTCAGCCTGTTACAGCACGTGTGGTAGCACAGCTGAGAAAGACTGTCCTCCTACACCACAGCTGCCAAGGCCACACTTTTTTATCCCTGGTGCAGAACAGAGGGCAGCTACAGTATCAGTCACTGTAGGAGACAAAGCACAGACTAAACCCAGCTCCTCTTTCTTGACATCGGCTCACACAGCATTCCCAGGCTTAATATTTTTGTGCAAGTTCCTCAGAGGAATGTAAAGAGATGAGCTGTGCAAGGTTTGCTTTATGTATCTGTTAGTATTTCATATGGCTAAATAGAAACCAAAGGACAGAAGTAGCTAAGCTGGTGCATTGGTTGAGGCAGGGCTCCTCCTGCAGCTCTTGCCTGTGTGGTTCTTCTTCCCAGTGCCTCTGCTCAGCAAGTCCCGTGTGCGCCGAGCCTTGCCAGACTGCCCCTACAAGCCCAGCTACCTGGTGAATGGATTTCCTCTGCAGCGCTACCAGGGACTCCAGTTTGTAAGTTTTATTTCTTAAGCAGGTGCTTGCCCAGGGGAACGCAAGGAGAAAGGAGAGAGATCCCATTAGCCATGGGGCCTCTCCACCATTCTGAAGCTCATGGGCAGATTTGATCATCTGTTCAGTTTTGACCATCTAATCTGCATCCCAGTATGTGCCAAAGGGTAACATCAAGGAAAGGTGTCTCACTCGTGTCTCACTGGGGTACAAGTGTGTGTGTGTGTGTGTGTGTGTCTTACAGAGCCCCTCAAACCAAAGAACAGAGCTTGTCTTCACACAGAGCCTCACAATGGCTGAGGATTTCATTCTCCATGGGGTGAACTGTAGTATGTGTGGACTACTAAAGCCCCTGACATCTCTTCAGGAGGGCTTGTCCAACTCTCTCCCACCTAGTTTTCACTCTCTTATGTGACTTAAGCTCATGGTTACAGATGCTGAGAGAGCACACCCATGCACACATCCTAGCATGCTTCCTTCCGTTTTCTGTTCTCACAGCCTGCTACTGGATGCCTTAGAAAGGCTAAGATTTTTGCACCCTCTAAAAAGGGCTGGTTACCCTGCAACTATGTCTGGGTTACCTTGTGACTGATGCCTGGCATTTATGAGGGTTTTACTTTAGTTTTCCCCCTTCTTTCCAGGTTCATTTATCTTTTGTTTATCCAAATGACTACAGCCGCCTGAGCCACATGGAGAAAGACAACAAATGCTTCTATCAGGAAAACCCTTATTATTTGGAAAGGTAGGATGCTGCAGATGTGGGTTTACTAGCAATGAAGGAGGTTTGAGGGCTGGAATTGGTGTGGAATTTCATACTCGCTTCTGCAGGACTCTCTTAATTCTTAAAGATCCCCTAAGCCTTGCAAAACATTGAAGTGTTTATAGTTTCTTTTGATAACTTCAGTGAAAATATGTTTAGGTCTCAAGGGGAAACTGCCACTGCTTTTCTTGCACTATTAACCCGGTAACTGAGTCAGAGCATGTTTGTTCCAGTACATCAGGGAGTGTATTCCCAGCAAACTTTGCCCACCAGCAGCTGGAGCCTCCTAAAAGCTGTCACTGTTAAAGCCAAACTGTGCTCACCACCAGATATCTCTCTGGGGGAAGAAATGCATGTCTTTTGTCTTCACTGAGACCTGGATCTCAGTGGTGGCCCCACAAGAGAACTGCCACTCACATGCTCCCCCCCATAACAGACAGACACCTTGTGTGAGAACTCCTGTCCATTCAGGAGGACTTTATTGGAGAATAAGGAGCCACTTTACCAGTCAGATAGCTGATGGTGGCCTCCCTGTGCACAGGATCTTCCTCCCCCCAGGATTATCTTGATTGCTGGAACAGATCATGGCATAGGTTTGGGAGGCGATGGTTCATGATGGAGGATAGAGAAGGTGGCTGCCATGGGCTGGAAGGTGACACCTAGGTGTATTGCTTTGGCAATTCATTTGTATTGGGACTGGATTTGAGAACTGGGGGCCCATTTTGCTTGGCATCAAGTACATGTGGAAGGAAACAGCCCTGGAAATCCCTCCCAAAAGCTTCAAGCACTGATATATGAGGACATCACGCAGTAGTGGTATGAGAGAAGAGAGAGGGAGATTGCTGCAATCAGCTGCTTGAGCCGCTTCTGCAGCGTGATGGCTTGCCTTTGTGAGCACTACACCATAGGTGAGCTTTAAGGAGCAGTTTAAGGGAGGCTAAAGAAGTGTTTCAGGGTACTTGTATTAGGGTTTCCTCCTGCATTTATGAGAAAATGCCTTGAGAGATGGAGATGACAAGAAAGGAAAATGAATGTCTTAGTGTAGAGTAAGATCTGATTGCCCATAGATATGAAAGATGGTGGGGAGGTTTGGAAAGGAGGATCTAGAGGTGCTGGGTACATGTAATCAGAGTAATAGACCATCACCTCTGGAGCAGTGGCCATTGTTTATTTAGAAAGGGCAAAGTAACTTTCATCAAACTGGTGGTCTGCTCTTCCCTCTGCAGATTTGGATTCTACAAATACATGAAAATGGATCGGCCAGAGAAGAGCCTGGACTCTGAAGAAAAGATAGAGCGGCCAGGTAGGGACCCTAATGTCAGAGCCCAGAGGATCCTTTCACCTGTCACTTTTGTGTGTGATCTTCCAGCAGCAGCTGAAAGAAGCTGTTGACTTTCCATAAGAAGTCACAACTTTCCCTGCCAGATTGCTGTGTCTGGGAGGAGACTTTTGCTGACACTTTTACTTCTCCCAAGGGCAGGTTGGGAGGTCACCAAACAGTGGGCTGTAGTAGACAACATGACAACCACCTCTCAGGCCTGCAGCTTATCTGAGATGCAGTTCTCTCAAAAACATGGGCAGGAATGACAGAGCCAACGGGTGTGTGTGGTGACAGCCTGTGCTCACACCTCCTCTGCCAAGCTGTGGCCAGGCAGCCAAAGGCAAAGCCAGACACCTCCACAGCCCTTGGCAGTGGTGGCTAATAGGTGAGGAGGCTGGTACCAGCAAGAGCATGGCTCCTGTGTGTGAGAGCACCCCTGTCCCTCTGAGCAGGAGAGGCAACATTGAGATGAGGCGAGAAGTAGCTGCCCCCAGCAGGACAAGTGCCTGGGTCAGGACAGGGAAAGCAGCAGGAGGATGCCAGAGATGTAACTTCAATTACTCCTGCAGGGTCCCAGGAGGGGAACCTGGATGACCTGCAGTATGAGGAGCAGGATGTGGAGAGCACCCATGCCCCTGAGCGCCCTGGCACAGCGAAGGCAGAGCTGGCAGGCAATGCTCCCAGCAGCGTGTTGGGCAGCGATAATATTCACGAGGACTATTCCCTCCGGGAACATCGTCGGCTCCTCTCGGTGATGGGTCGTAACATAGGAGAGGGGATACAAAAGAGAAGGACAAAGAGGTTTGATGTCAAATCAGCCATGCTGGCCTCTACCAACCAAAGCCTCAGCCAGGTTGGCCTAAAGGGGAACCCAGTAACAAAGAGACCCCGTTTAAAAGCTGGCGTCAAAGACAACTCCAGGAGCCCTCCACAGCATGCCAGGGCCGTCCAGGGGAGAGCACCTGTCAGAAGGGCAAACCCTCCTTCCAGGACTGTATCTCAAAGACAGCAATCTCTTGGCCACCCAAGGGACTCAGGGGTCACATTTCCCAAAGGGGCGAGGCCTCGAGGAGATCTCAGCACTGCTAAGGATGGGCTGCAGCCAGCAGGCACTGTGCCAGCCAGGAAAGGAGGCCCAGTCCCTGGCAAAGCCAGCAGACGCTCTGTGAGCACTGCCAGCTCCAGCCGGCCTGGGCTGCCCCAGTGGCTGAACCAAGTGGAGTCCTACATTGCTGAGCAGAAGGCAGCCAATGGTGGGGACGTGGGTGAGGAAGAGGCGCAGGTGGCATCTCCTATGAAGGGCAAGTCTGCACCTGTGGCAGCAGAGGAAGAGGAAGAAGCAGATGGGGAGCCAGAGGAGGAAGATGAGGAGGATTTTGATTACATGCCAGTGTTTGACCAGGCAGTGAACTGGGAGCAGACCTTCAGCTTGAGCAACCTGGACTTCCATATGCTGCGCACAGACTGGATTGACCTGAAATGCAACACATCAGGGAACTTGCTGCTAAGGGAAAGGGAGGCCCTGGAAGTTACACGTGTCTTCCTGAAGAAGCTCAACCAGAGGAGTAAAGGGTAAGGCACAGTGAGAAAACCAAGGGGCAGAGTCCTGGAGGTGATGTACCGTGCTATGCAGGGAATATCTATCATGTGAGTATCTAGTGAGATGCAGGATAAACTACATGTGGGAAATAAGATTTCAGGCAAGGAATCTGTGTAAAACACTGGACTTTAAATATACCTCTTCTGGGCTGATAAATGGTGCCAGCTTTTGCTGGTACTCTTTTTTTCACATGGTCTTGATATGGTTCTTTTTCTTCTCAAGACTTACCATCTTGATTACCTTTCTGGCAAACAGACGTACTTCCTCAGAGTCTCCATAAGCTAAACAGTCCAACTCCTGACTCTTTTGTTGGATTGGCCTCTATTTTTTAACCAGTCCTTTTCCATGTGGGTATCAGTTTGAGTTAATCTTCCTCTATATGCCACCAGTAGCCTCAATGTTTTATAGAATAGGTGTTATTAGTTTCCAGTGCTTGCTGGAGCTAGGTTTGATGCTACATCTTAAGATCACATTTGTTTTTTCAGGGTCACATCAGTCACAGGTGTAACACAAGCTTTTCTCAGCATTTTTAACTGATGAGCATCTACTTTACAGCAGAAACTCTTGTTATGATCTGAAAGAGCATGACCTGGCGTTTCAGCCACTTTGGGCCATTCTGAATCTACAGCTCACAACAGTTTTTACTGTATGATTGCACAGTCCTCCTCCATGTTCTTGGCTGATAAGCTGTCACGAGCCATTTCACTAGCCCAAACATACTCCTTGTGCCAAGATCATTGTAGGTGGTGTTGAGTACACTCACTACTACCAGCCCTACAATCAGTCAGACACATTTGTTATTTTCTGTGTCACCTTTATTTCATTTCCCTTGCCAAATATTTTTCTCTTGGCTGGAATCCCAGGTCTAATCCCACACGCTTGTGGATTTAGGAAACAGGTGCTAAACCTTCCCATGGGACTTTGGAAGCAGCGCAGCAAAGCCAGGGGAAGCTGGGGACAAAAAGGTCTGTGCTAGCCATGAGGAAGGAGCCTAGCAGAGCTGAGCAGGCTGGAGGTGGGAGTGGGGCTGGTGTACAGGGGGCATGCCCACAGCAGCTCTGTCTCCTGCAGGCGGTTCCAGCTGCAGCGTGTGGTGAACGTGGAGAAGCGCCAGGACCGCATGCGGGGCAGCCGCTACCTGCTGGAGCTGGAGCTGCTGGAGCAGGGCGGGCGGCTTGTCCGCTTCTCCGAGTATGTCTTTGCACGGGGCTGGCAGGGTGTTGGTGGCGACGAGGAGGAGGAGAGGAAGATGAGGAACCTGGTGTGGGGTCGCCGGCGGCACCTGATGGCTGTGGCGAACGAGCCGGAGCTGTGCTGGCCACAGGGCTTTTCCTGGAACCACCGTGCCATGGTTCACTTTGTGGTGCCAGGTAAGGAGGGCCTGCCTCCCTAGGACAGCGAGAGATGGCATGGTGGGTGGTTCCCAGGAGGGCAGTGATGAACAGTGAATCTGGGCCAGTCTCAGGCATCTCATTTGGGTCACTTCCAGTTTTCATTCTCTCCAAGTTAAACCCACTCAGAAATATGATAGGGCCCAAACTGCCATGGCTTGTAAGCTCAAAAAAAACTCCTGTCACATGGTGGGAAAGAACCCACACTGATTCCTTAATTCTCAGGACCAGGTTTTCAACCTGTGTCTATTTCAGCATCCCTGCAAGGTTATTGGGGTTTGGCAGGAGGCAACAAGCCTTGCCTGTTGAGAAACAGCACCGTCATTGAAATCAGTTTGCTTAGATTATCTCCCTGTTGCAATACAACCAGTGAAAAACCAGGCACGTTGGGTGCTGCAGTTCATCTCCGACATGGAAGAGCTGTTCCGAGTCACTAAGGATCCCTATTTCAACGTCATCATCACAGACTACAGCAGTGATGACATGGATGTAGAGAAGGCTCTGAAAAGGTCTACCTTGCACAGGTGAGAGTACTGCTCAGTCACAAAAACGCACTCACACGCATGCTGCAAACACAGCACATCTGCCTGTCTCCATGTGCTGACCAGCCACAGCCTGCTGCAGCTGGCACACCAAAGATAACACCCACCCAGACCTTGCACGTGGGCATGAATATGTTGTTACTATGATGTGCGTATATGTGTAGTGCATAGAACAGTGTTATAGAAGTGTAAGGCAGTGGCTAGTGTAGTATTCCAGACAAATTTGTTGAATTTGTCTCTGTTTTCAAGTCTGCAAGAGAGAAGAGAGAGCAAGTCTCACAGTGATGGGGCAGAGGGAGGACAGAGAAGACAAGAAGGCTGTGAGAAACGGGACAGAGAGCATGGAGAGCTCTGGGGACTCCACTTGCTGGAATAACTGTCTGGCTTACCCTACTCTGATTTGAACCAGCCTTGGCTGGTCATTTCCTTTACATGCCTGTTACAGGGATTTCCAGGAACAGGTCTAGTCTTAGGTTAGAGCTGGACTAGAGCTGAAAAGACATTTGCTAGGTACAACCCTGTCCTTGCTGCACAAGGGAGAAGACTCTCAGGGTATGCTGGGACCTGGAGCAGTGCTGAGCTAGTGCTCTCACCCAGCAAAGGCTTTCCTCCTCCTTGAGAGGGTGCACAGGGGTGAAGGCAGCTCCACAGCCCAGCACCTGCCATGGTTCCTGTGCCACCAGCACACACTGAACTTGGCTTTCCTGTTTGATCCCCCAGCTACAGGTACCTGAGGCTGACAGGGAATTTTGAGCGTTCTGCTGGGCTGCAGGCGGGGATAGACCTCGTGACGGTAAGCCTGGGGACCCTTGGGGGGGACAGGGAAGTTTGTAGCATGTGTTTGGTGCTACCACTACTTCTGGTACTGAACACAGTGTTTTTAGGGAAGGGAGTAGCCAGCAGAGCAGATCAGATGTAGATGTGTTCCTTCCAGAATAAGGGTCTCACCCTTTATTCCGAGGAGCCTGTGGTCTGTTTGATTCTCAGTCCACCTGCTGGGACTGTCAGACAGGAGGGAAATCAGCAGTAGTGGCTTTGTGATACTGGCTCTGCCAGGTCATAGCTGTGGTATTTCTCATTCATCCTGGAACAGCAACTCAGCTGTTTTGCCAGCCTCTAGGACCTCAGTTTCTGATGCAGTAATTAATGGCTTTTTAATTGACTCCCATGTATCTGTCTTCCTGCTCCTCAAGAAAGGCTTACTGAAGGTCAGCCTATTTTTTTCCCAACTGGTGTGGTTGATTTCAGGACCCGCACAGCATCATCTTCCTGTGTGATCTCCACATCCACTTCCCAGCTGGAGTCATTGATTCAATCAGGAAGCACTGCGTGGAAGGCAAGATGGCCTTTGCACCCATGGTCATGAGGCTGCACTGTGGGATGTCCCCACAATGGCCTGATGGTAAGAGGGAAAGGAGCCTCTTTGGCTCGGATCTTGGGGAACGGGGTAAGAAGGAGGGTGTCTGCCACCTCTGGATCTGTTCCTCTGATGTTGTTGAAGTCTGAAGCTTGAGGTACTTGCAGGTTCACTTGGTGAGGGTGTGTTAGATATAGGATGGGGTTTAATGCATCTGGTCCCTGGAATTTGAGACCAAAAAGCTGACAGAGCCCTTTATGTGATGTTTCTCCTGGTTGTATCCTAGGGCTTTTTATGGATTTAAGGACCTTGGAAAACCCTTCCTTTGCTCCTCTCTGTGCATTTCTCTTTATTCTTAGGGGGCACAGCCTGTCCTGAGGACAGCTGGTAGACCAGGGTGAGGGAAGCCAGCCCAAGTCAGAGGGGGGAAAGTGGCATAGATCATCTTAGTATGGGATTTCTTTAGACAGAGGTGTCCACCCTGAGCCATCCAGGCACAGGGACAGGACTTTGAAGCTGGGACAGTCCAGGTACATTAGGTACTATGCTGACAGACAGGAGATGGAGCCTCTGCTAACAAGTTGATAGGACAGTCCATGCTCTCTGTCCACAAGCCTTTCTCACTTCCCAAAGCTGGTTGGCGTGGTTGGCTCTGCCTTGGTGCTGAGTTGACTCTCTGGTGCCAAGACTGTGCTAGAAACAGTTTGAACCTCTCTCCAGCAGCTCTGCTGGAGTCATCAGTTGTTCAAAGCCCCGACATGCTCTTTTTTGCTCTCCTCAGGCTACTGGGAGGTGAATGGGTTTGGTCTCCTGGGTATATACAAGTCTGACCTGGACAAGATCGGAGGCATGAACACAAAAGAGTTTCGGGACCGCTGGGGAGGAGAGGACTGGGAACTCCTGGACAGGTAGGTGTCCACTGTCACTGTTGTGTGCTCAGGAAGGGAGACCCATTGGATCTTGAAAGACCAGTGACCATGGGAGTGGGGATCTAAGGAGATTGACATGACTACTGCCACCATAAGCTTGGTCAGTGAGGGAGAGTCTTTGACCATGTCCTGACCTCTAACCTAGTAGGTGAGGAGACACAAAACACTCTACTACAGCCACTAGTAAGAGAAGAGCCATTTTCTGTATGGCCTTAGAGCCACACTGCTGGTTGTCCGCGTGCAGGCCAGGCATTGGTGATTGTGAAGACTTGGTCCTCTTCAAGCAGTGCAGCCACAGTCTGGGTCCCCCAGACTTCCTATGTAACATTTAGCAGTTGTCCAGAAGACACAACTGTTCGAGAAACATTTAAAGATCACATGGTACTGTTATAATTTCTGAGAAGTCTGTGATGAGTGATCTCTGCTGTACAAATCCTAGGTTTCTGGGTTTGTAGTTCTAGGCTTTGACCCTGTTCTATCTTTTCTGTCAGCTGACTGCAGAAAAGAGTTAGAATCATGCGCAATCCCATGCTACCAGCTGTCTTTCCTCCTAGCCAGGCATGTGCAGGCGCTCCTGATCAGCCTTGCCCTCAAAGGTGCATAAACACCCAGCAAGTGTCATTAGATGCCTGCGTATTGATGCAAGATACCCCTGAGCTATTCTGGACTATCCCATTTAGTTGCTGTCTCTTGTCAACAGCACTTCTTAACAGTTTTCCTGGGGTTGAGCCCCCCAGTGTCTTTGTGACCAAGTTTTCTCTGAGTCTACCCTTCTTTCTGCCAGGATCCTACAGGCTGGGCTGGAAGTGGAGCGTCTCTCCCTGAGAAACTTCTTCCACTGGTTTCACTCAAAGCGGGGCATGTGGAACCGACGCCAGCTGAAGACACTGTAGCCTTCAACCCCAGTGCTGTTCGGCAGCACCATCCACCATCTCATCTAGATGTGCACTTTACTGACGCACACAGCCGAGCACACAAACTCTTCCTCTGCCTCCAGAGCCCTCCAGTGGGATGGCACAGCCGAGGAAGGAATGATCAGGCTAGTGGAGCAGGAGTTTCCTTCCTGAGCTGTTGTATCCAAGATGTGGGATCCATGTCTGGCTGGGAAGGTGTGCGGGGGAGACGTCGACAAGGGAAGGACTTGGATTTCCTGCCATGCAGTCTGGTGGATGGTACAGTGGGAGAGGTGCCATATTTCCTGTTGAGTCTTGCACCAAACAAACACAAATCCCAGCTAAGCCCAGAATGGTTCATTTAGAGAAATGCAGCTTCTCTTTCAATACTTGAATGAAAAAAAAAGAAAAAAAGAAAAAACCACAACCCTCCCCATTTCCCCTCCTTCCTCATTTCTCCAGTATCCATGATTTTGGAGAGGGGACCAAGGTTCTCTGAACTGTATTGTGTCCACATGCCCATGTGCTGACCCAAGGAAATCTGGTTGTGGAGGAGCTAATAGGCACCTTAGGCTGCTGGTGCTTAGACGTTTCTCTGTGCTTTTCACTTCAGTTGTTACAAAAAGCTGTGCTCATATTCAGCAAATTGTGGGCCATAGCTGGAGATGCAAATGCATTTCCCTTAGCCATGTTTGCCTGTAGATGGGTGAGCTGGTGAGGGTGATGTTACAACTCCACCTAAATTATTGATCCACTGCCTCGATAGTGGAGGGGTTATACAGAGAAGCTAGGAGGGCATCTCAGGAGGAATTTTGCAGCCTTATCTGACAGACATGTGTTTGTCCTAACAATATCAGGGAAACCCTAGCAGGGTAGAAGTGGCAATATTTTATTAGTTGAGTTATTGTAGTTTTGTCAAAAAAAGAAGAGACAGAGTGCTCTCAAAATTCTGTACCTTTATGTGGCATCTAAAAGTTAATTTAATAAGTTATGGCCTCACAGTTGTGTCTTGTCATAGTTTGACTCTTATGTAGAGATTATGCTTCTTGGTTGAAGAACCAGCACAGCTGTTTGTGCTTCATCTCTGGAACAGCCCTGGGAGCTCTGGCCTGGTACAGAGAAGGTGGCCTCACATCTCTGCATGTGCACTGGATGTAAAGAACAGTGAGGACAGAAGAGGGTTGAATGAATAAAAGGATAGGCAGACCCATGCTGTCATTGGTGCATGGACTGTGGAAATTTCCCACAGCTGGCCTGATACTACAGGGAGTTCTCATCATCTAAACTCCTGTTAATGCAAGGCAATCCTGCAACCATTTCAGAAGACTATATACACCAGAAATCCCAGTGCACTCAGTGCTTTACCCTGGAGGTTCAGTGGTCCCCATACCGTCCTAAAGAGGCTGCTACTGATCTCAAGCTTGAGGGGAGAGTGTGACATAGGATGCTGTTTTTGGGGCCCAGCTCTGTGGGCGGTTGTGAGAAGTGAGTAATGGAGGTATGTAGAACCCAAGCAGTGCTGACATGGTACTAGATTTTTTTCCCTTTTTGCTGATGGCATAGATGGCAATTCAGAGTACATTCATTTGTTACTGGTTCTGTGGTGCTTGACAAGTCCATCAAGTTCTGCTGTTGCGGTAGAAAACTGAACATGCAAGTTATGGCACGTGAGATAGAAATCTTCTCAAATCATCTGCTTGCATCAGTCTGGGTTTTGTGACTGATGGAGTTAGAAAAAGTCAACCAGATACAATAAAGTTTTGCTGTGCAGTGTGCAGCCATGGTAAGAGGTGGACAACAGATGACTGTGTCTCTGAGTACATGGAGCCTTTGGCAGAATGGAGACTCTGAATATCCCAGAAGAGGAAACCTTAGCCATCCGCCCAAGTCAGAGCAGTCTTCTGTTGAGGAAAACTACTTTACCCATGTAGATACTAAGAAATTAATCACTGCAGTTGGGGTGAGGGGAAAGAGGCTGACAAGAGTCAAAGTTGTTTTTTGTTTTCTTTAATCTCAAAGAAGTAGTATAGGAGTTTAGGAGACCAGAGCCCTGTGATGTAATGTTGCAGTAAGCTCTGTTTGTGCCTGGAATGTGCCGTGTCAGTCATGCTCTTGGTGCGTGTCAGAGCCTGTGCTTCACTCAGACACAGGCACAGCCCCACGAGTGTGCAGGTGAGCTGCTTTCCAGGCTCCAGGACTGCTCCTCCACAGCCTGTCCAGGCTGGCTCTGTCACGCAATCCCTGTGGAATGGGGAGAGGCTGTCGGGGAGGGCGAGTGCCAGGGCATGGCAATAGCAGGATCAGCTGTCTGGCCCTGTCAGGCTGAGAACAGCATGATGCCTATTTTGCAGATGGAGAGCTGATGGATTTGGTGGCAGCCCATAAGTCATGCGTGGGGAGGAGGGGTTATTTGTACCATGTGCATTCACGTCTGGCTGTAGATGTCATCCGCAGCACCTAAAGTTAGTAGCTGGCTTTCATCTGCAGGCACTGGCAAGAATTAAATGCATCCAGAAGGTAACTCCCTTGCCTTAATGATATGAGTAGCCCCCCTTCTTCATCAGAGAGGAAAGTCATCAAAGGGTGGACTAGAAAGTAGGGTGCAGCCCTCACTGCAGCACTGCCAGCACAATTTGAGGATTTTCCCCCCAGTTTTCAGCTGTGACTCTGCTCCTTCCTTCACACCTTGTAACCCAGGCCAGTGTCAAGCAGAACTACCTCGTGAGGGCTCCTTGGTGGAGATGTAAGGAGTTAGTGGTTTTCAGTCCAGTTGACAGATGGCCAGTGTCCCTGCTGTCAAAGCTGCCATCTCAAATGTTCTTCCCTTTCTAGGACAGTGGGAATTCTCAGTTGGCATTTAAGCATTGTGGTAGTAAATGTGATTAATACTAATTGGTGTGAGCAGGCCACCTCCACAGAAGAGCTTAGAGAGCCCATGGGGGCAAAAGCTGTCTTCCAGCCCACATAATCAAAGGCCACTGCAGGTTCTAGAGAGACAAGGGGCTACACATTCCCCAGTTTGCCAGCCAGCAGCAAACCTTGCAGGAGCAGTGCTGGGCGTTGCTCTGAGACTGCTGCCTCTCTTCCAAAACAACCTGCAGTTCTCCCCAGACAGAGGCACAAAGAGAGAGAGAGCAGGGAGCACAGCAGGAGCAGGTAGTCCCACAGCCATGCAGTGAAAGGACATGGCTGGCCAGGGCAGTGGCCAGACCAGAACCATGGGAGTTTGCCCCATCACTAGTGGTGCATGTCATACATCATCTCTGGGTCCGGCACAGCTCCCAGAGGGAAGAGGTTTCACCATGGCCAGGAAGCTGACTCCCCCCAACAGCTGATCACATTTCTCTCATTGGATCTCTTTAGGAAGCTGTGCCTGAGTTTCTGGCCTTCATGTGCATCCTGGCTGTGTGCTGCATGGATGGGAGCAGGAAGTCTGTTGCATGGGATTTTCCATGCACCAGGCAGGAGCAAGCTGCTCCGGAAGCTCTCTGGCTGGGGAGATGAGTGGCCATGCTGCAAAAGAGACCTGCCCTGGGGCAGGATGTGACCAGGCTGGGTCTCCAAGCGTGGGGTGCAGGGCAAGGGGGCTCTGCCTACAAATGCAACTCTGTCTTCAGGACTGTGAATTGTGGGGCTGGGGCTTGTTTTGCAGGTCAGCAAAGAGACTGGAGAAAGGCTGGCTTTTATTCTGAGAAAAATGTTTCGTGTGAAAATTCTAATGTGATTTGTTTTGTCATTGTCTTAATGTTTGCCCAGTATGAACATCTCTTTTTATTGCCTTCAAATGTCTGAAGTTGATTGTTTTTTAGATACAGATGCCTTGTGTTGAAAATCTGAGTTGTATGTTTGAATTACCTGCCTTAAAGTGGCTCTGTGCCTTCAAGACAACTCCTGGGCCACCTCTGTTGGAGCTGGGGGATGTACAGATTCTCCCTCATGTTTTATAAATACATTTGTCTTCCTACAAGAGCTCACTTCTGTCTGTGTGTTACTCACAACCACATCACCATGCAGCAGGGATTGGAAACCAGGTGTTGCTCCTCTGTCTTCACATAAAGGAAAGCATAGGCAATACCAGAGAGACAGATCACTCTGTGCCCAAGGCAACAAGAAGTTTGTGGGAGATGCAGCAAGCAGGGTTAGCCAGGAGTGAGACCTGTTTCAGTGCCTCTAGGTCTGCAGAAAATGGGATGGCAAAACAATAGTATTTCTCCTTTCTTCATGGGTTTATCATGTGAAACAAGGTGGAAACATGGGACAAATACACATCCCACCAAAGCGCAAGTGTGAGGTGGTCACAGAGAGAGAATGTGGAAAACAAGGTGGTCCTCACAGGCAGAGGACAGTTCCTGGGGAAAACCACAGGAGAGAGCCTAGACCTGAGCTTGGTACTTGGCACAATCTACACAAGTGAGAGGTCAGTTCTTTTGCAGCAACTATCAATTTGCATTCAATTTTGGCCCATTTTTGCTTCAACTGTGCTTTCTTTGAATATCAAAAGCTTGGCAGGAATGAGCGTCAGACAGAGAGGGGAAAAGGCAGCCAAGGTTGCTAATGAGTCTGATTTCATTATAATGAGAAATTATTATTATTAAAGGTGATTGAGGGCGGGGGGGAATATTGCAGTGTGCTGCCAGTCTTTTGCTTGCCTGGGATGAGTGACAGGAAGCACTCTCTGCTCAGGCAGACTTCATGTGCTGTCATCCCTGATCTAGCAGCTCTCTGAAACAATGATGAAGTGACAATCTGGTAAGGAAATTCCCCTCACTGCTTCTTTCCCAGCTGAACCTTTTCTTTATTTCCCTCTCTTTACATTCAGCCATCAGTGCTGTTTGCTTTGCCTCCTGCTCCATGTAGCAGTGAATCCTAGGGTTTGGGATCTGCACACGGGATGCATAACTTTTTACCTTTTCATGAACCCAGCTGGCCAGCAGTGGCTGAGAGCCCTTAGCTTGTGGTTCAGCTCTGCCTGCAGCTGGTTTGGTTACCTCTACAGTGAAGCCTTTTTCTGGAGGAGAGCAGGATAACAGGCTTCCCAGGAACATCCAGACCTGTCATCCCCTGGATAAAGTGGAGGACAAGTCTTTGCCTGTTTCATCAAATGGATTCCAGACCATGCTCAGCTTTGCCACTTTAAATTCTGGTAAATACATAACTGGTATTTCCCACCCTATTCTTTTTATGCAGCTTTCCTTCAGCTGCCAGAAAGTCATTGGCAGGTACCAGCTGATGCTGGCCCATGGTCTTACCCACCACCTTTGTGGGCAAGATCGTTCACACCCTCTCCAGAAAAAAGTACCACCTGTGACTTAAAATTTGGTTCTGTAAAGTCAAATACAGAATAGAAATGAAATCTGACTGTGTCTATTTCTAAGTGTCAGACACTCCCAGTATCTCCCAAAGACCAATATGAGGATGTTTTCAAAACTTTTCTTGTCTCAGGGGTAGCAAGGATACGCAAAATTAAAAATCCATATTCAACTCTGATTTTGCAGTACAATGAAAAAAAATCGATAATCAGAAGAGCATGTAATTGTTTTAATAGGCTTACACAAGGCTATTAAAATATCAATGTTTTAGCATGACTACTACAATGTTAAAAAGGATCAAAAATGTTTGGTCTTTCAAAAAAAATCTGGAAACTCATTAATTCAAAGGATTTTTGTTTATGGAAACAAATTGTTCTAATACAAGGGAATCTCCAGCATTGTCAATATAAACCCAATATATTTAAAACCATTGATATTACTGATAAGACTTCAAACTACTGTGGTGATTATTTAATAAAGTAAAACACTATGTAACTGTCATGTCTCACTGTGGCAATAAGCCTAGACTGCCTCCTTTTGTATAATGTTTCTTTATTTTCTACCAAATATTGTCAGGCTATTCTGACATCATTCCTGACAGGTCCCTGATGATGACATCAGACCGTAATAACTATTTTTTCTCATTGTTGATGTTCCAATGCTGGACATACCTGATTGTTTTCTTCACTGTGTCGCATTTAATTTCAACTAGCTAGGAACACATTTGAACTGGTTTGGGCTATGTTGATGTACACACTCTTTTCTATAGTCACACGAGAACTCTTTTTTTAGTTTGAGAAATCCATTCCAACATTCAGGAGGTAAACTACTAGATAGAATTGCTCTAAGTACAGAAATTTAGGTTTGAGACAAAAAAAAAAAAGGCTGGACTTCTTGTATTTATTTAGCTTACAAGGAAAATCATTCAGTTTTCTCTATCAAATGAGCCAGTATTGAATATGTGAAGCAAGAAGAGATGAGATTTACAGAACTGTGCTTTGAAACCATGTACCTGCTGCTGTTCTCTTGCAAAGTTTGCTCTAGCTTGGAAAGGCAATGCTTCCACCCCTTCAGAACTGCAGAAGTGTTATAGTAAGGGGCCAGTATACCGTGACACACACAGAGTTTTGGAAGTTTCACCCAGTTTTCTGGATTTGTCAATGGGCTCCTGCTGAGGTCAGTGAAAACGCAGAGGAGAGCTTTCCCATCCAGCTGCACTCCTCAGATCCTGCAGGGAAGGTAAGAAGTGCCAGGAAGGTCAGAGCAGGCTCCTCTGCTGTGTAGCCAGAGAGGAGCACTCACAGTGTCCTGGGTCACTCAACACCATGACCACCCCTACACATGTGGTCTGCTGCTCTTCAGCACTTGCACCCTCCTGGATCCGAAACCAGCAGTGTTTTTATAGAGGCTTTTGACCTTTGCATCCTTCCTCGTCATATTATGTGTCTGTTGAGCTTTCTTGTTGGCTGTTGCCCCAGTATATTGCATTTAAACTGTGTTTACATGTTAGCAAGAGATGTGAGCTTCACTTCGTGACCTGAAGTGCTTGTGATCTAAGAACATGTCATTCTGTCCTTGACCTGACTTGGAAACCCAAGCATCTGGTTGGACTTTTATTAACAAGATTATTGAAAATGCATGTTGGATTCTTAAAGTAGCCTCTGCCAAACCACACTCACTGTTGTGAAAAGCTCCTTTACTCTGGCCTAACCAGCACCTTCCTTTTCTTCTGCTCACATAGTGCTGCCGTCCCTGGATACCTCCCACAATGCACCTAGTTTTCTTTCCCAAATATAGATCCCAGCCACAACTGCAATTTCTACGTAGAATGAAGTCTGCAGCCTTCCAAAACCCACTTGCTGCTGATAAATCCCAGAAACTGGGATGTTTGGTGGTCTTGCTTTAAAGACCGAGCAAGGAGAAATCCTCTTCTTCTGAGGGTATTTGTTCTAATGGCCCTAGATTCTTGTGGGACAACAACATGCCTCTAGAAATACTTTGTTAATTTGTGCATCTGTGGCTTGCCAAGATGTTTTCTGAAACTCAGAGCCCTCCCAGAGGCCAGCAGTGGTGGGAGCTCAGCCCTTTCTTACCTGACTCCACTGCCCCAGGACTTAATAAGGTCGGAAATTCCTGGTAGGGTAGAGGCCAGTCTTCTGCACCCCAAAGGCTGTGATGAAGATGTTGAGGATAACTGTGATGAAGATGAGAGCCGTGGCAGCGTTGTTGAGTATATTCAGCCGGGGTTGCTTTGCAATGTCATTCAGGTTCAAACGAGCTACGCAATGCAATGCAAAAAGAGAAGGAGATTTGCAGATTGACTCCAGTTCCCCCAGCCCCTGCAAGCCTTCCCTGCCTGGTGAATGTCCATGGTGCCCCAGGGCACTGAGTCCACAGGAGGGGGAATAGTCCCAGGAATTTAACAGGAGCCATAGCTTGCTCCAAAATGATATAACAAAATAGAGCAGAGAAAAACACTTTTTTCTTTTTAAAGTCACATCTTTGTTTTGCCATGGAGGTGCTGTGGCCCTGCAGTGAGTCAAGCCTCAATAGCCAAGTTATGGCTGCACATGAGCCGGACGTGTGCCTTGCCCCTCCTGCTGCATGGCTGTGGGACATGGCTAGGGAAGGCTGTGTGACATGGGACACAAGGTCAGCAATGTTGTGCTTGGTTTGGGGGGCCAGTTCCTCCTTGCCACCCAGATCTCATAGATGTGCTGGCACAGCTGTGAACCCCCTCCTCACCCACACACCAGGAGGTATCTGGGTACGTGAATGGGGTCAGCCCTAGCTGATGGACACTGGTCTGTTCAGACACAGGAATACCCTTATTACTGGGATGGTCTGGCCAGTAAGCCATGCAAACAGCAGCCTTGTAGCTCCCTGCCCTCAGCTGTGGTCCCCTGTCCCCTTTCTCCTCACAGCTGGCTCCAGCCACCAGGAAAGGCTGTGGTATGTGGGGCAGGGGAAGGAACACGTCACAGGATTTCCCATAGCCTTCAGTCCTCTGTCCCACATAAAAACCCACATAGGAAATATAGAAGAATGCAGCATTCTGCAGGCTTTTAATACTGGGCATGTGTTGGAGACTGAAATGTAGCAACTCCTATATCAGATGGAGCACTGGGCAAGCCTGTCTGAAATGCTGGTATTAATATACTGTCTGTAGGGCATGAGGAGAACTGTGGGGTTGTTTAAAGTGAGGTTAATATAGGAAATACCTCTGCCTAAATTATTAAGTCCCAACTCAAGTGACACTGAAAGTTTGAGGATAAAATGTAGTGTCTGCAGGAGCTGCACGAAAGACCACATAGCAGCAAGGGCAGCAAGTGGCCCATTTTGGCAAAACCCCAGATCTTTCAGTGTCACAGAAGGTCAGCAGTGGGAAACTGAAGGAAGAGTTGTGCTCAGAGATGTGCAAGTGAGAAACAACCCACTTACCACTTTGAAAAGCAGTGGCACAGACCTCCTACCACCCACATCAAGCTGCCTTCAACCCTCCTGCAGCCCTGGTTGGAGTCACAGGGGAATGATTTGGGAGAAGGGGCTTCTCCCTTCCACCCCACGCCAGCCAAGCCATGGGGTTCCCGTCCCTGCAGCACCCTGCAAGGATGGACATGCTTCAGCGGCCACCTTACCAGTGATGATGAGGAGAATCCCAATCACCACCTGGAAGAAGAGGGAGATGCTGATGAGGGTGATGAGGGTGGCATAGTACTGGAAGGATGTCCCCTGCTCCAGGACAGCTTTGAGCTGCGTGACATTGGCCATGAACAGTGCCACGTCCAGCATGCTCTCAGCCACGCTCTTCTTTGTGGCGTAGTGGTTGATGTTCATCGGACCATTAATCCGGAGGTGAGGGTTCACGCCCTGGGGAGACAGGAGAAATGGCATGAACTGATGCTATTGCTGAGCCAACAGACAGGTCTGTGTCACACAGGATGCTGCCTCCTCCTTGGGGTTTTCCTGGAAAACCTGGGAAAGAGTCACAGTTGCATGTTTTAAACATGTTGAGAGTGGCCAGTTTCCCCTCACAGTCGCCTCATGGTATTAATAGGCACAAGATACTTGCGGTGATCAAGAGCTCAGCAAGGTTAGAAAAATACTGGGTATTTTTGTGGAAAACAAACTTGTCCAGAGTTACAATAACGTAGATTATCCAAAGCCAGGGGGTTTGCAAGGAATATTAAATTCTCCTCCTTCAGGGCACAGACAAACCTCAAATTTACAGGGGATTAGAGGGAGATCTCTTTGGATTTGGTGGTGTATTTAATATCATTATCAATGATCTGGATGAGAGGATCAAGTTTTCAGGCCACACCACACTGGGCAGGAGTGTTGCTCTGCTGGAGGGTATGAAGGCTCTGCAGAGGCACTTGGACAGGCTGGGTCAATGAGCTGAGGCCCCCTTTATGAGGTTCAGCAAGATGAGAGCTGGGTCAGCTCCATACAGTGCTACACACTTGGGTAAGAGAGGCTGGAAAGCTCCCTGGCGGAAAAGGACCTGGGGCTGCTGGCTGTACATGAGCTGTCAGTGTGCCCAGGTGGCAAAGAAGGCCAATGGCATCCTGGCCTGTATCAAAAATAATGTGGGCACAGGAAAGGGATCGTCCCTTTGTACTGGGCACTGGTGAGGCCACACCTTGAATGCTGGGTTCAGTTTTGGGCACCTCACAACAAGAAAGACATTGAAGTGCTGCAGTGAGTCCCAACAAGGGCAACAAAGCTGGTGAAGGGTCTAGAGGGCAAGTCCTGTGAGGAGCAGCTGATGGAGCTGGGGGTGTTGAGCCTGGAGAAAAGGAGGCTCAGTGGGGACCTTATTGCTCTCTACAACTACCTGAAAGCAGGCTGCAGCCAGGTGGGGGCCAGTCTCTTNCAAACAGGTGGGGGCCAGTCTCTTCTCCCAGGTAACAACAGGTCAAGAAGAAATGGCCTCAAGTTGCATGAAGAGAGGTTTAGCTTGGATATTAGGAAAAGATTTCTTTAACAAAAAGCACTGGAACAGGCTGCCCAGGGAAGTGGTTGGGTCATCATCCTTAGAGGTATTTTAAGATGTGTAGATGTGGCACCTGGGGACATGGTCTTGGCAGTGTTAAGTTAATGGATGGACTTGATGATCTTTTAAAGGTCTTTTCCAACCTAAACAGTTCTATGATTCTATGACTGTCAGTGGCTGGGGTTTTTGCTGGCTTCTGCCTTAGACAAGATGCCAGAGCAGATGGGATGATCCACATTTTTGTTTCTGAAACTAAGGGCACTATTTCATCATCAGGCACTGAAATGCAACAAGACAAGTGGTGAGATCCAGCACACCTAACTTTAATCATTCAGGCACATTTTTTGGTCAGTGGAAAGAAACAGCTATTTACAAGATTCAAATCACCTAGTTGCCCTTAATCTAATTGCAAGAGGTTGGTAATTTGGCTGCTTTTAGCCATCCACCTGTGAATTCACCTGTTAGCTGCCTTGACCCAAGTGATAAAAAACCCCCCAAAGAGTTAGAAAAGCAGATAACAGTTTTCAATTCCCCCAGAATGTCATAAACTGGCAATCAACCACCAGCAAAGGCAACAATTACAAAAAGATTTGTATATATCTGCCGATACCTATGCTCTTCTACCTTAAAAAGAAAGAAAACCAGCACTACCACATATCAGACAGGCTTCAGTTCTGGATAATCAGCAGTGAAGACCAGCAGTCTTGCCCTCTGCACTGTCTGGTGGGTAACCTTTTAAAACCAGAGACAAAAGCCAGGCTGGGCCTGAAGTGCCCTTTTCTGTTCAGCGTGGTGGGAGAGATTTCTTCAGATGCATGCTGGAAATGCCTCCATCAAATGGTGAGTCCTTTTTTCATCCTTTTGTACCAGAGCACAGTATGTAGTTGTGTGTCTGAAATACTGGTGGTGTGGCTGTGATACTGAAACTGGGGCTGAATTTTGGAAGGGAGTTGTGACCCTGGTCCAATGGTCATCCTTATGTGACAAAGCCCTGTAGGAACAGGAGTGAACAGGAAGGACTGTGTGTGTTTTGAGCTATTGGTGAATGGTGATCCCTAAGAGGGAGCTAGCTGGGGGTAGGGAATGGCTTTTGTGAACTTTTTTATTTTTTTATTATATTATAGCTTAAAACGTAATTCTTGCAATTTCTGGCAGTGACGTTGCTGTGGTTAAGTGGCTCCTTTGCAAAGCTTGTATTTCTTGATGTAGAAGGTAGGAGTTAACAGATACTGGAAGGAGGCAAAAATAGAAGTCTGAAGAACTGGTAAGAACTCTAAGGCAGAGTGTAGGTGTTCAAGACTTAAACATTACAGTGTGGTGTCGGGTAAAATAGAGGCATCTTGCATCCTGAGGAAAGGAGGCCAGCAAGAGGCCAGATCCTGTGAACCCATTATAAAAACCTATACTGAGGGCACTGCTCCCTCTCAGTTGGCTTAAAAGCACATGATCCTGCTGAAACAGAGAAGAACCAATACCAAATCGTGCAAAACAGGATTTGATCCCTCTCATGTGCTGTTTTCCTTATTCCTGAAGAATCAGCCCTCTTCCTTGCAGAATCACAAGGCTGAGCATTGATAATGTATCTCTGTGTAATGATGAGTTAAGGGTACGAGAACAAGGGCGCTGTACAGGCAGGACAGAGCTTTTGTTAGATGAGTGACTGGTACAAGGAGGCTGAGACATCTGTTTCGAGTTGCTTATGTGGAGAAAAATAAAGCAAGTCAGGAGCTCCTGTTGAATGAAAACATGTCCTCCTTTTGAGCTGCCCCTGTGCCCCTTTCATGCCCTGAGCATGAAATGAGGCAGAGTTCAATGTACTGAGCTGTGTGTCCCAGATGATCAGGCCATGGAAACAGACAACTTTGCTGTGGGTGAGTGTGATGGTGTGTTCTTCTTTGGGACAGGAAAACACAGGCAGGCACTGCTCTCCTCTGTGGGGTAACTGGAACACCTTTACAATGGAAAAGGTGTGACTCCAGATAAGTTCTGTCAGTCCAGACAGATCCAGAAAGATTGCCAAAAGGATGGTGAAAGTTGGACACTAAACTTGGGTAGCTTAAGATTTGTGATGGGCAGCCCCCCAACACCCACCTGGCTGCAAAACCTCCTCTCAGGGAGTTGTAGGGAGTGATCAGGTCTCCCCTGAGCCTTCTTTTCTCCAGGCTAAACACCCCCAGCTCCCTCAGCTGCTCCTCACAGAAACTGTGCTCCAGTCCATTTAGCAGTTTCACTGCCTTTCTGTTGACACACTCCAGCACATGACCCACTTATGACGCAAGGTAAAGTTACAGAAATCCAGGTTTTTTTATGGATTTGGCCCTCAGTGTTCTGTCTAGTCCAGCAGCTAGGAATGGAAGCCTGGCATTTTAAGTAAGGAGAGGCTTAAGCAAACCAGGAGTCTTCAGAGACCTGGCACTGGGATTAGTGCAGGAGGATGGATTTGCTGGGGATGCCATAGCTGTCACCAGTGAACCACTGCATCTGTGGGGTGTGAATGTGTGGCTGTGACTCTTTTATTTGAGCTGCCAGAATGCTTGCACAGCCTTCTGAAGACCATTTCTGCTTTTGCTTTGTTTTAAAATTCAGTCCTGTAAAGTGCTGCAGCCCAGGAGCTGTTTCACAAGGAACTTGGGTTTCCCTGTAGCAGGATTGCCCAGACAGCTGTGGGAGGTTAGGTGGGATCACTGAGGAGGTTATGATTCCCTTTTGGCAAACAGAGCCTGAAGTCAAGTCACAGGACATATCTGAAGGCTCACCAAAATGATTTATGTCATCAGGCTAGAGCTGTTGCCTTTCTAGACACTTTGAAAGTGTTCCCCTTAGGAAAGTGGAGATCACTGCCTGTTCTCTATAAAGGGTCAAAGAGAGGAAACCTGGATCTGGCAGTCAGACACCAAGTTCATCTTGAAAGTGTTGTTGCAGAGCCAGCCTGTCTGCTGGAAAGAGCACCTACCAGTGTGCAGCACTTCCCAAGGTGGGGATCTGTCACTATTGCCCACTCTTTTAAGAGCAGGGAAACTGGGACCTGAAAAATTCCATCCAGTCATGCAACAGTGCTGGACGAGCTGGTGCTGGAGCTCATCTCCTGCGCCCCATTTCTGGATGTTTTGGCTTTCCATGTGAGACAGCCTCTTTCCCTGCAAAGACTCTCCTGGCTTCGATCTGACCTCAGGCAAATCCCCTTTCCATTTGCTTTTGTGTAGATGTGGCACAGCAATACAGATCACTAAAGAGGCTGAGTGAGGCACCCATCTTATGTTTTATAAGTCAGAGGTTTAATTCTTACTCAAAGCATGCACACAAATATTTTAATCTCACTTCTATTGTTATTTTTGGTATTTTTAATAGGGATTCTTAGAGAAAGGAGGATGGATGTCACCACAAGTGTGGGATCTTTTGTTTGTTTGTTTTTAATTTCTTTTTAAACTCAATTTCTGGTTTTGCTGTAAGGAAGTTGGCAGGTTTCAGGGCCTGTTAAACCTGGTCTTGGCACCAGAGGGCATGCTGAGCCCCACAGCTCACTGAAACTAAATTCAGTGGAAATTTTTCAGGCACTTTTCAAGAAAAATTATTTGGGGTTTATTATGCATTTATTTTTACAAGAAATAGCTACTTTCTTCTGTAAACTTTTGGAGGACATTCATCTAAATATTTCTTTCAAAGCTGGCAAGTTTTGGGCCAAGTGGAGCACAGAGCTTTCCTAAACTTTCTTGGACAATTTCTACAAAACCTGCAGTTTTGCTTGTTGTGTTTTTCAGGGCAGAAAAAAATAAATTAGAGAGCAGATCTAATTGCAAATCTTTGTGTACTTTGTAGGTTTTGTGACCCTATCCCCAGGGGCAGAACAGCCTGAAAGAGACAGTGGGGTAGCATAAGTCTCACAAGTATGAGAATGATAATCCTCTTCAGAGGAGCGCCCTGTCAGAGGGAGAAGTCTGAATAGAAGCTGTATTATTGGCCATTAGTTCCAAGGGAAATGCTGGGGAATGCCAAAGAAAACAGAGCCATGGATGTAGGCTGTGCACTCGGAGGGGTAAGTGTGGAGGCTCCTGCCATGGGGATCCTGGCTCATAAACTGCATGTGGCATCAGGCAGTGGGGAAAACCTGGGGTGTGTTTCCACAGTATTGGCCACCATCAGCTTTAGAAAAACTTTGTAAACATTGGCTGATGAAGGTTAAAGCACACTGAGAGTCATCATCATCCTGCAAGGTCGGAGAGGAGCACAGTCACCCTTCTGTGGGCAGGAAGCAGAGAGGTTAAAGGTGTCTGCTTTTAAGGGTGCAGTTTTTAGTTACTTTCCCTTCCCAGGGAAGCTGACTCCCTGCAGCTCCTGAGCACTTCACTTGGGATGAAGGGGTAAATTTTAGTATTTTTGGCCTATGTGCCACGCCTGGGCACGGGAAATGCAGGGATGACCAGACTGCTGCTCACCCGAGGGGCTGGAATCCCCTCACTGAGCTGTACGTGCCAGCCTGTGGGTGAGGGAGCAGGTCTGTGTGCAAGAGAAGGGATAAACAGGGAGCACTTTGGTTAATACCAACTATATTGTAAACTCTGTGAGGCAAAGGCTGTTTTTCTCCAGCTTGGCACAACAGCAAGTATCTTGGCTGTGTTCCATGAACAGAAGTAATAGTAAACCTCGTCATGGATACTGCAGGCAAAAGGAAAACTGAGTGTTCAGGGCTAGGGCCCCTCTTCAGGCTCTGTGGAGGCTGTTGAGGAGTCCAGTTGTGCTTAGGGTTTTTTTCTTTTAATACAGCCATCTGTTCTGCTCACTAGGGGTCCTGTTCAGAGCCAAGTGGTTGTGTTGCCTTCAGTTCATACTGCAGAAATTCCAGAAAATAAATCAGGGGTGCTTTCCTAGTATCTCTCCCCATGTACCAGCCTGGTCTTGGGGGAGATCTGTCTCTCAGGAGTTACTACAGTTCTGAGCTTAACAGAGAGTAAATTAGCCCTCTGTTTGGATGAGAGCTCGCCAACCCAAGAGTGACTCCCAGGAGCCGAGAGCCAGTGCCTCTTTGGAAGTGGAAGCCTAGGCAAATGGCAGGAGCACATTCTGTGTGCTTGACAAGCACTGTTGGTGTTCCCTGGTCTACCAAACTCCTCTCTCCATTTGCTTTATCTGCCTCCTGTGTCTCACCTCATAGCTGCAAGCAAACTTGGTGAGGTCCCTTGGGCAGAGATGTCACCATGGTGCAGCATTTAGGACCCTCATCCTTGAGCTAAGGGGTGCCAAGGTAGGACACTACTGTCCCTCAAGGATGACAGTGCTGTTGGGCGAGACTGCCATTAGAGCCTCTCCAATTTGCCCATCTGAAAGGCTGGCATCATGTTCTCACTATGGCTCCCGAAATGAGGCCATGCCAGAGCAGGAGGCTCCAGTAAAACCTCACAGAGTGTGGAGCTGGAGGGTTTGAAGTGGGTATGGAAGGCAGGCTGGCCCCTGGCTGTGGCTGGCAGGGGGAGTGGGGTGAGTCAGGAGGCAGCAGAGCCCCAGGAGAGCCGGGGTGCCTCTGTGTGCCCTTGCCCTCCGGCTGACACGGCTCTGCTTCCCGGCTGGCTGCGGCACTCCCAGCCTGCAGAGACCTGCTTGTCGCATCCAGTGTGCATGCTCTGCTCTTCATTTCTCCCTTTCCATGCTGCTTCTCATCTCTTATTCATCCTGCAGACTCTCTGCCCCTGTCTGCATCTTCTGTTCAGCTTTTCTTTCCTTTCATCATCTTCTATTCTCTCCTTCTCCGTTTTTTTAACTCACCCTGTGCCTTTCACCTTGTCCGTCTTTCACGCTTTTTCCTGCTATCTAGCTCTTCTGCTTCATGCACCTCCTCCCCTGGGTTGCTGTCTCCTTTTTCTCCCCCACTCTCTTTCCCCTCTTGGCACTCTGGTGTCTGGCGAGTCTCTTGAATCTGTTCACTCTCAGACGCCACTCAAGGCTTCCTATGCTACAGGGCACCATAAATTATGTATCGCTCAAATAACTGTCTCACCAAATCTATATTAAACTCCCTCGTTAAGTGTATTTATGATGCTGAGTTGAAGGGATCCAGGAATCGACTGGCAGGCTGCAGGGCTGAGCTGGAATAGAAGATAATTTTTCTTTTCCAGGTAGCTGGGATGAGGACAAGGTGGGAAAGGCAGTGACAGTGGTGGAGGAGCCTCCATCCACAGCTCAGAAGCAGTTAGTGGGGTTGGGGCTCAAGAACTGCTTGACAGCAGCAATTACAATGTGCTGATGCATGATCTCTGATTGTTGAACAGAAGCAATTGGGTGTGTATGTGTGGTGGGGGGAACAGCTCTTTGAATATATGGAATTGGGAGTGCACTCAAAAGGATTAGTGGGAACAATTATTTCCCAAGTCAGGATATAGAAGCTGGAGCCTATTCAAGTTAGTAGTCTTTAATGCCCAGAGCAGTTTTATCCCAGTGCTTTGGGGGAGGAGGAAAAAAATGTGGGGGGGAGGGAGGGAAGCAGAGGAAGACTAAAAACAGCTTTACAAGAAAAAATTCAAAGTAGGTTAGAGGAGAAAATGAGTTTATAAAAAATGGAAGAGCAGCCGGGAGGCACAACAGTAACTACTGCATTGTGCTTACAAAGCTAAACACGTTAAGATGAATAAATCCCCAAGCTGGATGGCTTATGGCCCAAAATATTAAGAAAAGCTGGGCCTGATTGCACACTGCTGCCAGATCCAAAGAGCAAATGTGTTCGTATAAATCATTTTAATACAAAACATTCATAAAGCAAGGTCCTAAAATTGAACTTTGTCCAAGTTTTAGGGTGTTTGTATCCAATGCTGAGGGGTCAGGTTGATTTCTAAAACTGAGGGAACATGGTAACAGCTGTACTGGATCAGACCAAAGGTCCAGCTCCCCTCTGACTGGCTTGTAGCAGATGTTTGAGGAGGGGGAAGAGAAAAGTCTTAGACTGGGACAAGCACATAGCAATGGTCCCTTGTGCCCTGTAAACCAGTGACCTGTAACTCTATTCAGAGCTGACCCAACCCTGGCCTGATGTTGCCTTTTCATGTGAGGGAAAGGTTAATTTGTCATTTGCTGTGTGGCTCAGGGCATCCTACTTGTTCTCCCTGGATTTTAGTTTTCCCTATCTCTAAGTTAATAAGAATGTTCACATGGGTGATGTGTAGGGAGAGAGAAATGGCCAAGATCTACTGCACAGCTATGATAAGTGCCTGTGTTGTGGACAGACTACACATGGACTGAATTCAGACAGGTAAAGCCACTGAAGCTGATGAAATTAGGCAGGTGATTTTTTCCTTACCAGGGTGGTTTACATCTTGCAGTATTTCCCAGGCAAACCTCACTCCAAGGCACTGGAGTTCAGTTTTATCTGCAGATTCTGATATTTAAATGCCCCTGGCCACCCTCTGAGTGCTCCGGGCTCTCCACAGAAAGGAAGCCGTGGGAATCCAGGTAGAAAGAAGGAAGAACATGACTGAGGGTTTCAATAGGGGCAGAGCTGATGAAACTCCATCCATAAACAGTGAAACTCAGGGATTTGGGTCTCTCCCATGCCTGAGCACATGCACTGGATTAAGTTTCAGTTCTTTTTTGGAGTGTCAAAGCATTGAGCAGTTTGGGCCTGCATTGCTTCAGTACAAAGCAAGACTGAATCAAGAAGGCATTCAAAACAAATTCCCTCTAGGGAAGGCAGTTGGTTTTCAGCTGTATCCCATGGACCATTGGAGATGTCTCCTCCTTAGGCATTCTCCAAAGGTAACAAAGAAGAGTGAGCTCACCTATGCAAGACAGCCCTTTAACATGCAAGTGATAGGTCTGAAAGGGTCTGCCATTCTGGTGGGAAACATTTGCAGATTCAGAGCTATAAAGCAAAGGAAAACACTCAGAGGTCCCTTCTGAGCAGTTGCTGTTGAGCTTTTGCCCCTCTGAAGCCTGTAAGCAGGTAAGGTGTTGAATACAACAGCTCTTTGCTCCTCTCATCTTCCAGGAAAAATTGTCACTGTAGCTCAAGTCAAGAAGGATTTACCTCAATTGCAGAGGCGAGGGATATGTCCCACAAGGAGGGGATGCTTCTATTTTCAGATTCAAGTGGCACCCAGACACCTCATCACATCGTGGGTGTCCTGTTATGACAGGCATGAACTTGCTCAGGGGCACACAGGGAGCTGCAACAGAAGGAACCCAGGATCTGATCTAGTTTTCTGACAGACACAGCATCACCTCCCTCCCTTCAAACTGCAGCTTCATGAGTCCTTGCTCACTGTTGAAACTAAATAATTCCACACTTTGGCTCTTCCTTTCCAATTTTCCTCCTTCATCAGCACATCTAGTGTCTCTTGTTTGGGGGGACACAGACATTGGTTTAGGGGTGGTATTATTGCCCAGGAAATGTTCAGGCTTCTCTGCAGTCTTGCTGCTGTTAGCTAAAGCTACACGAATCTGAACCAACAGGAAAATCCAGATGGGGTCAGGGTAAGTTTTGTGCCAGAACCTGTTTTTTTGGCCACATGTGACAGAAAACTGAAGTAGACAAAACCTTGAGATGGAACTGCCTTGCCTCAAAAGACACACACACAAAAAAGTTCCTAGTTTGTAAAACTGGAGATATGAGAACAGTCTGTTAAGCTAAAAAAAGACAAAAAAGGAGGGGAATTCTTTAATTAGAGAAATAGTTGGGTGTGAGACATACTAACTTTATTTTAAAAGTGTGTGTTCACAGCAAGCCTATTCCTTCAATCTTGGTGTCCCTCTCAGCAACTTCCATGGACTGCCTGCTATGCATAAACCTGCTGGTCCCCTTAAAGTCCCTGAAAGATCCTTCTCCCTGATGCTTGCTGAGTTATTTGCCCTCTTTCCCCTGCAGAGGCCTGTGGTGTGGGCTCTGTGAGCTCTTTTCTAGCACCTACTGATGGCCCAGGGCACAACATCTGGCACAGAGCAAATGGGCAGCCATCCTCCCACACCATCCAGATGTGGGGAAGTGTGTCCTGGCCATGCCCTTGTTACTGGAGTGTGCAAAAGTGTGTTCCTGTCTCTATACAGGAAGCTGGAAGTACCCAAGCTAAGCAGTTATGCCATTTGCTTGTCTGTGGGACTTGATTCTGGAAGAAAATAGCCCTGTGCAACACCCATCTATCTCTCCCACCCAGGCTCACATACCAGCCCACGTGGGAAGGCAGCAGCACTGGGCTCTGTGGGGTGTTCCCACATCCCATTCAAGCCCCTGGAGGGGGCTGCTTCAGAAGGCTGACCCTGGCAGTGGGAGAGACCAAATGAGTTCAGGACAGCAAAAGGATTGCAAGGAGCAATTATCTGATTTAATTTTTTTTTTCCTGGTGCAGGTTTTTTCCAAGGTCTGAAATTAATCCCATACAGATGTTCAGCTCTCAGAGGGGACCTGGCATTCCCTAGCAAGGTGTTGTCACTAGAAAGGACCAGGGACACACCTAACTGTGTCACCAAGGGGGCCCTTCTTATGTTCAGAACAAAGGAAGGATCCAACACAGCATGCACTCAAACCCCTGGGTACAGGAGGAAAATCTGGAATCTGTGGACCCCTAGTATTGTGCTGCTTTATATGAGCTTAACAACATGAGGGATCTGAGTTGGGAAACTTTGACTCTATTTTTTTTCTATTAATAACTTAGTTGAAAGCTGGGCCAAGGCCCTGCCTTAGGATACAGTACAGTAAAGCTCAGGGAGAGGTTTAAGGTGGTTATGGAATGGAAGGTTTTCCTGGGTAATTAAAAATATTAAGTTTGGCTTCCCTTTGTCTTCCTGGAGGAATTTCAAGGGTGGGGTCATTCTCTTGTTTGGGTTTATAAGCTTGCTGTGTTGACAGAAGGATTCATAGGATGAGATTGTTTTCCTTTTTCTTCCTATCCTTCAGTGCTGCTTGATGGTGCTGCAAGAGCTAAGCTCAGGGCAGTGATATAATGGGTTATAAAAATGATCATTGGTATATTGGTATGTTAAACCTAAATTGTGAATTGCTGTTGGGCAGAGATCAGAAGGGAAGCAGCTGGTGGGCAGTAACATCTCTCACTTCTGAAAAATGGTACTGGGCTTCCCTGTCCAACTTCCACAGAGTTCAATGGAAGTTAAACAATGCAAACACTTATCTTTGGCCATCTCCACTTAAGTGCACAGTATTAAATTAAATTATACTCTGCAAGTGTGGCCCTGGAAGCATCACCATTAAGATACTTTATAAGATCAAAGTGACAATTTGAAGGGCCTGGAACAGAATTTTTCGTAATAGTAGGTAATTGGCCTGTTCCTGCTGGCAAACTGGATTAAGTAATTAATGGTAAACTGAAATCATCACTCACTGGCACAACGGGGGAACTGTGTGAGAAAATCAGCAAGTTGCAATTCAAATGGAGGATGCTGGTGAGAGTGAGGTGAAATCACGTTTGAGGAGAAGGTGAATGAAGAGGATGATACGTACAGGAGTTCAGCAGGGAAGGAAAGGACCTCTGGTGGGTTTGCTTTTCACTTGTGAGTTGCTTGCTTTGTGTTGGCCTCTGAGAGCGAGTGGTGAGGGGATGCAGTGGGAGAGGTATTGCCCCCTGCCCTCTGTGTTAGGGGCCTCCAGAGCTTTGTCTCCCTCTGGTGTCCCCTCCAGCTGCAGCCACCTGCCTGTCCTGCTTGGATCAGCTCGGCTTTGGAATCCTGAGTCCCCTGTTGCAGCACCCAGCTTGTTACATCCATGACAGTATGTCTTCCTGAACTGTAGGATCTGCTCTCAGGATTTACTGGGGGGCAGTGACAGGAGAAGGAGCCAAATCAGATGAGACAATCAGCTGGTGGTGCTCACTCATAAATGCAAAGGGTGGCTCCACCATTAGGACACTAGCAAGACTTTTTGCAGTGTAAATGGTTATCCTGTGCCTCTCCTAAATACTAGTCATTTTTCTTCCAGTGGATTATAAATTTAGATTTAACTATGACTGAAAGGTGTTACATGCTTTCTATATAGTCCTAGGTTAGGAGGTACTGTAAAAATGCATTGAATAATTTAGAAACTTCTCTGACCAGCTGCACAGCAGGGATTGAAGTCTAAGGGCAAAGAGTTCAGAAAGCATAGTTCTTTGGTCATCAAAGATGCTGATGTAATTCGTTCTAGAAGAGTTCTGCAAACATCCATGGAGTAAAAGAAATATGCTGTAACTGTAGAGCGCTCTCTTCCTCCATTTCCTTCTGCTAATCATCTATTTTAGAGTTAGTTTTATGCTTTTATGTGGTGTTGAAATAACACACAAGACCCTGAACTAAGTTGTGACTGGAAGATAAGTGAGTAATGTTTACAACAAAGCTTAGGAGGGAAGCTCTGTTAAAGGAACTACTTCAGAAGTTGGTCATGCATGTAAAACTGGTCCTTATTAAATTTGATCAGTTTTTTAGTAGTTGTTGTAGCCTTAGATTGTGTTCTTTTGAATGGTGGGTACACACCATGTGACACACATTCTCCCCATAAAAGTTCTCTTCTGTTAAAACTGTCTCTCCTGCTTTAACACCACATGCCCTGAATGTCAATAGTACCCTCCCCAGGTCTTAAATTTCCCTGCACTGCAGGGAGGGCACCACAGTAGAGCTTGGAGAAGTATTATGGCTTGGGCTCAGTTTCTCATACAGCTGTTGCCGTGGCTGTTCAGTTTTATGTAACAGGAATACTAAAGATCAGATTAGAGAGTGTTTTAGAAATAGACTTGGCCTTAACCTGAATTCTGTGCAACTTCACTTACTAATAGTGCACAGAATGCAAGCAAGCATAAACTTCATTCTCCTATTTCAGTTTTTAAAACAATGATTTAGGGCAATTGTGCTGGGAAAGGAGTCTTCCTGTATAACCTTAAATGGTGAAGGTCTGCTCGCCTCAGATCTGGTGGGAGAACAAACATATACCATCACTGTCTACCCCAAGACATTAATGAAAAAGCTTGGGGAACAACATCTCAAAAGCAGACTCTTTGAGTGAGCTTGAGAATGGGGCTTGGTATTTCCAAAATTGCTGAGGCCTTTCTAGGTTATTGAATGGGTTAGTAAGCATTCATGGGCTACTAAGAAAGCTCATGTGACTGAAGCTGTGCTTGTGAGAAGGCTCTGCAAACAGCAGATATGCGGGGAGGAAGGTCAGGGGGCTGGTTCCTGGCTCCTGCCTTGCTAGTGGAGCCAAGATGTCACAGTGGTAGGACATCAGACCTTGATGCTGTTACCCATCCAGTGCAGCATTCTATCTCAGTCATGGGAGCAATAACTGATTTATAAATCCCCTGCCTCAAAATTAACAGTGGTCTCTCCAAACCATCAAGCTAAATGTTGCTCCTTATAATGAGCCTAACAGGGCTGGAACTTCTAGTATAACCAGTGGGAACTTCTCAGCCACAACACTTTGCTTAGGCAGCTGTTCCAGGCAGCAGTGCAGAAAAATACTGCCCTTTGAAAATTATACTGTCTGAGATCTCTCTAGTCACTTGAAAGGAGGTGGGTGGAAATAAACTCCAAGCTTCATTATGCTGGGATATCTAAAGTGTCACAGGAAGTGTTTTGCATGGGGGAAGCCAAAGCAACATTTAGGCAAATGGCTCTGGAATGGCCTTTTGCCTGAAACCAGCTTCAGCCAGGGACCTGTTTGACACGTACCTGGCTCAAGGGCCAGCTGTGTCCCTGCTGGGAGCTGTGGGGAAGAAAGTTCCCCTGGTCCCTGGGGGAAACAGGGGCAGGCACTCAGTGGGCAGGCGCCCTGTGGGGGTGTCTGTCCGGAGGTGCTGGTTAGTAACTCCTGTTGGCTTTGCATTTGGCATGCTTTCAGCATTTGTGTGGATTTGAGACAATCTTCTCTAGTGTAATTAATTAATGAAGAAAGATGCGTTTAATTAGGCTGCAAAAATAAGGTAACTGGAGCCCAGTTCAGCTGAAGCTGTGCTTGCTTTGACAACCAAAACAATGCCTTTGAATCAGTTTCCTGTGGATTAATCTTGCCCGAGGAGTTTCCCTGCTCAGTATACTTGCTGATAACACTCTTCCTCCAGCACACAATTCTATTAAATCAGTACATTGGAGGGAGAAAAAAGAAATCCCCAAAACCCCCCTGAGGTTAGGCAAATCTAGAACTATAATTTGGTCACTGGACACAGCTGGTAGTTGTGAGAGGGATAGTCAGTGATGTCCAAGGCTAGCAGCAGCTCTGGATGCTCAAACAGAATGAAACTGCCACTTGTGACAAGCCAAGGGAACTCAGATGGACTTTCAGCTCTGTCACAGAGGTCACATCACTCAGATGTGTCATATCTTAATGTGGAAAGTGAGATGAAGCATTCAAGCCGTGGCCAGGCAGGAATTCAGGAATGGTCCTTGTCTCTGGCTGTGCTGCCAGCTCCACTCCAGCTGCTGATACGGCACCTGCACTTTTGAATTTGTGTTCTCTTATCACTGACGCACTGGAGGGTTTGGCAGGTGATTCATGTACCCTGATTCACAATTCAGCCTGGGTGACGCTTGCAGCAAATGCAAGTATCTTGTGTCATATACATGTGAAAAAAAACCCACAACCAGTGATCAGATTCTTTCCTAACACAAATTTTCTTTGCTGTGACCTACAGATTTCTGCCTGGTGAAGCTGGAATTAAGATTTTGTTCTGTCAATTTATGCACCATCGTATCACTTATCTCTGTGTGGCTTATTCAGGTTATGGGTTAACTGAGCAGTCATTTAGCAACACCCTGCTCTCTGTTGCTTCCAGTCCGACTTGGTACAACTGCACGATGCTGTGTGGGTCTGCACAGGCTCACTGACTCAGCTTAGGGTCTCCACAGCCTGCTGTATTGCTGAGCTTTCTTTTCTCTATACTTTTGGTGATCGTGCTCACAGCCTGGACACAGTAATACCCTGCTACACCAAGACATCAGGTATGACAGTGTTTGAAGTTCATTCAGGGCAGAAAATCCCAGCAGCTCCCTCTTTTCAAACAGTTACTTTTGAAGGAAGAACTGTGGAATCACTCCCCAGGAGAAGGAAATGACCTGCAGTAATCATTGCCTGTCAATCCAAGGACTCCCAAGACCAACCCCACAAAGCCTCTTGGCAGTTTTCAAAATGCCATCACAGTTGGTGGCTTTGAAATGCCAGCAAGAGCTGTGCTGGGGCACCTTCTGTACTTTCTTACAGACACCAGAAGAAGAGCCACAGACCTCTCTGAAGGGACAGGAAGGCCCCTGTGTCAAAAGCTCTATTTCTGGAGCTTGCAACCTTCATGCAAGGAGATTGTCACACAAGTGGCATCACTTTCCTCTTCTAAGCCTTGAGCTCCTGTGGGGCTTATGAAGGCTCGGGGCCCAGCTGGTATTAATGCAACATGTAACTGATTTTGTGGTGAAATAAAAAGATGCATCCTACAGCCTTGTGAGTAAAGAGAGGTCTGTTCACTTAACAAGGAAGGAATCTGATGCACACAGTCCTGGAGCACCTTGGAATGCTCAGCCACTTTCCCAAAGCCAGCTTGCACTATCATTCTGCATGTTTACCTTCACAGTACAAACAAAAAAGAGGTGTATTTATTGACGGGGTAAACAGGTACACTTCTCTCCAAAGAAACCAGTTTGGTTAGTCAGCCTGGGTGTTGACAGGAGATGGAAGGAAATCATTATAAGAGACTGCATAGTAGGCACGATAATTAGCCTTGTGGTTGGTACCAAACAATAGAGGCTTGTGCAGTGCCCAGGGAATGTAGAGATAATTTTACCTCTCCAAACAGGAGGGTATCAAGCTGTGCTTCCCTGCCTGGGAAGTAGGTCAAGAGGAAGTGCACTTTCAATTCATATTCATCTCATAATTATTTCACGTACCCAAGAACAGTATTTCTGTCAAGGGGAAGATGCCTCTGTGGCCAGTCTCATGGAAGAACAATGCTCCACTCCAAGCAACAGCATGCATATTTGAAGCTTTCAGCACCGGGGTCCATCAGCCCTGCCTTCCACATGAGCTCTCCTTGCACGTCTGCTCCTAGTCCTGACCTTGCCAAGCTTCTCAGCCACCCCAGACATCATCACCAGCTGATCCAGGGTGCACGACCCCAGCACCACCAGGGGAATGCTAATGGGGCTCAGACCCAGATGGGAGATGTTGTTGCTCCTGGTACTAAAGCAAATAGTCACCTTTCACTGGCACGGCTGGAGAAGGCAGCGGTCCTGGCAGAAACATTGCATCAGGACATGTGTGTTGAACAGGAGGGCATTAAAACCATCTCTCCTGATTCATAAGAAGGGAAAAGAGAATACTACAACATGTGTTTTGCTTATGTTCCTATGTAAGAGGGAATGAAGTTGTAAACACCCTTTGAAGGTGATCTGGTCCAATCCCCTGCTCAAAACTAGGCCAATCATGAAGATACCTGGTGTTCCTCGGGATCATATCACTGAAGTGGTAAATGGATGGAGTCTCCAAGACCTCTCTGAACAACCTCCTGCAATGTTTGACCACCTTCAGAGATTTATTTTTTTCATAGAGCTCTCAAAGGTGTGTCTTAAAGATGGATGTCAAAGGTTAAGTAAGGATAAATCACTGTTAGTCAGGGGAGAGAACAAGTGTTGTGGAGTTACACATAGTACCTGTTCTTGGGTTTTTGATATGTAAGAACAAATATATATATCTTGTGTAGACATATACAGAGATAGAAATATATAGATATAAGATTTCTGAAGTGGAAGAGAGCCTTTCCCAGGGAAAAATAAAATAGTCGAATACTTAAGTTTAAATCATGGGAAGATTTATTTAAAGGAATGTGTAAAGGAAGAGCAAGTGGGGAAAAAAAATTAAAAGCCAAGCAACAGAGAATTATTGCAATGTTATGGCTCTGATTTAGCATTCAATTATAGAAGTGTAAATACGAGGATAAATATGGCCACTCCAATTTGACCAATCTGCTGTATGTTGGAAAACAATGTACACAGGATGTGAAATGCACTGCAGCTTGAAAGCAACGTGCTTTTTAACATGGTATAATCTCCACATATGCTACTTAATGTTTCTTTTTTAAAAAAATGACCTAATTTTGAAAAAAGAATTGCCAGTAGCACTGAAAACCAAATCTGCTGCACCAAACTGTGTATGTTCCAGATCTTTTGCTGTAGTAAAATATTTAGTAGCTAGTTCCATTCTCTGCCCCAGTTAAACAGGATTTTTTTTTCCTAAAACTTTCTTGGTTTCACTATAACTGAGAAATAGTTGCAGTATCATTTCATCATTGTGTTTCCAAGATAACTAAATTGTACTCCAGTGGAGATAGAACTATAAGGGGTTTATTTTAGTCTGGAAAGAGATTTAAAACTTTGAAATGGGCTGATAGAGAAGGCTGCTTTGATGGGGGGGGAAAAAAATCACTATTTTTATTCCTGCACTGGAATTACTTCTAATATAATAAGTGAAACACAAAACTCAGCCCTTGCATCAGTTCTATGGCCTGAAGTAACAGCAACATGCCTGGGATGAAGAAGTCTTTTCCTAAGGTTGGCAGTTGTTTTCCTCATGGCAGATCCTTTTTTGCTGCAGGCCCCAAAGCCCTGATTCCCTCTGATTTAATTTTTCCCAGCTATTAGCCATTTTTACCTGTTTTCTACTCTCTTTGATTTCCTCACAGAGAGCAGTACTAAAATCAAATAAGTGGCTATAAAGTTTGTATAATGTTTATTAGGAAGACTATTTTCCCAAAACTTTTTTCCCCTCTTCCCTTCTTCACTATTGCAGTAGATTTGATTTAAGGAGGGGAAAAAACAGAAACAAAATGAAAACCCAACCAACCAACCAAAAAACATCCCCCAAAAAAATAAACCCAGAAAAGCTGTTTAGGAGTTGTGCTTATACAAAGATAGGTGCTCCTTTTGTTGTGTGTTATCATACCCACCCTCAAACAACAGAAAAAAAAGCCTACCAGGAATTAGCTTTATATTCCTGCCACGTTTTGCTAAATCAGTGCTCAGTTGTAATCAAGACTCTAATCTTATACTGATTAGCCCTTTCAGTTCTAATAAACTTCTGTATCATCAGGAACACTTGCTCTTTGTCTCTTCATAATTCCCAAAGTACAGCATGTAACAAGGAGGAGGAGCATCACCTGGTCAGCTTCATTCACCTGTTGTTAGTTTTTTGGGGGACACCACAAAGGTACTCCTAAATATCTGGCAAGGTAATGCCATGCCTTGGTGTTTTGCCCCAGGATTGCTCAGTCCAATATACCTCACTAACAGCACACTTAATCATCACTGCTCTTAATAAAGCACAGGCTTCTGCAAAGTTTAATCAGAATGAGTTAAGTATTCAATATTTCTATACTTCTTTGAACTTCTAGTCATTTTAATCTGATTTTCCCAGTAGCCTCTCATTTCTTTGATAATAATGTCTAAAACCATATCTCCAATAATTTTTGAACTGAGTAGAGCTGGTTAATTCCTAGAAAAGAGACTGCCAGTGCAATCTTAGTAAGTCCTGGTAATGACTGTGTAATTAGACTAAATAAGAACAGGAACTGAACTCTAGTCCAGCATATTCTGAAGAGACATTGAGAATCTCCTTTTCGTCTGTTATGGTGTTAACCAAAAGCTTTCATTCTTGCTTCAAACTTGCCCAAGGAAAGATACACCATTTTCTTTCTAGTCTGTTTTCTATGTCTCTGTGTAGTCTTGTGTCTGATGGTCCCAATGGCTTATTTCACAAATCAGCCAGGAAAACAATGAATGAAAGTGCTTGGGAAGAGAAACTCAAAAGCTGTGAGGTTTAGACAGGAAAATGTGAATGAAACCTGGAAATTGTTCTAGGAAAGTTTACTAGATGACTAAAACCCACAATTTCATAACCATGAATAAGGACATCTTTGGTTAGCGGCACCTCCTTAATAAGTGAGGAAGTAAAGGCAGCTATTAAAAATATATCAGATAAATGGGGAAGAGGAGAAGAAAGAGGAAGGAGGCAGCAATTACGTAAATTAGAGCCTGTGGAAATATAAAGAAGGGAAAGACTTGCAAGGGACCAAAAGAAACCTCTACCTTGCAGCCTAAGGACAGTAAGGCATTTTAAATGATGACAACAATTAAATAATCCCTAGCAATAGTGTATCTCACTTGCTTAGCAGAAGATGGTGAAAGTCCTAAGGGTTCAGGAATAGCAGAAATACTCAAGAGTTCCCTTTTGTGTTTAGAAAGAATCAGGATGATGTAATCCAGCATCACGGGAATGCAGAAGTACCTTCCAACCCTCACAAGGAGCTATGAAAGATGAAAAACAGCAACCATAAAACCTGAAAAAATAAACCCCAGCATGACTAAACAGCACCAGGTAAGCAAGAGAGCTGCACAGCTCTCTCTTGCTAAGTCTTTGAGCAATAAGGAAACTTGAGTATAGAAGAGGGTTAACTCAGAGACAGGCCAAGCAAGATGACCTGGATAATCCTGGCCCAGCTCCTTTGATAGCAGAGGGCAAATATTAAAAATTGATATGGAATTCAACTAATAGAACAAGAAAGGGACTAGATCACATCACACCCAGTGTAAAGTGAGGTTTGGATTTTTTGGCATTTTCTTTTTGTGTTTCAGAAAATACTGTTTGAAAACATCCACTGTGATCTACAATGCCTTGCCAGATTTATTGCCCTTTATCAGCCCCAGTGCTGTGCTCTGTTGGCCAGAATCAGCTGGTGCTGTAGCTGGATTTGGCACAAATGTTGAGTGCTAGAGCTGGAACCATCCAAACTAGATTTGACGTGTTGACTGCTGCTGAGGCAGGTCAGTAATTCTATCTGTGTCATTTCTTGAGCCCAAACCTGGCTTAAAAGAAGTGTTATAAAAGGCCCTTGCAGGTTTGAGGAATAGAATATGTGAGAGGCAACCTATGGTGGATGGAATGAGGGCCATGAGGCTAAAAATACAGCTAAGGGAGCAATTAAGACGAATACTTTTAAACAAAAATCAACTCATATTTATTTGTGGAGACAGGGAAGGCAAGAGAAGATAATTTAACTTGGTGTGTCACAAAATGAAACCAGCCTCAGTTTAACCAGTATGAGTAATTTAATTCCAATCAACATGGTCATATGCCAGGTAACTCTGCCAGGCCAGTTTGCCTTGATATGGCATGAAATGATAGATAAAGGTTACTGTGAGCATTTTCATATGTATTTTTTTTACTAATTGCTAAGTAGAATACAAGGGAAATACAGCTTGTGAGCACTAAGAACCATAAAACTGGAAAGCAGTGTTTCAGAATTCAAGAATCCTAATGGAAATAATGCTGCACCATGAGATTGCTGTGGGACATGGCAGTTCTACAGTGATGACAGGAGTAGAGCTGTGTTCATAAGATTAATTTGTTTAATATCACAATAACATGAGAAACTTGCTCACAGCTGAGAAACCCATAAAATTTGGCGAGTGCACAGGAAAAAAAAGCCATACAAATTATGAAATACTAAAAAATGCCTTCCAATGGGAATGAAAGAGATCCAGCTGTCCTGTTTAAAAGAAAATTTAATTTAGATTTAATAAGTAGCATGGTGTCTATCTGGTATTTTGTATTATTGCTGGAGAAAGTATATAAACCTCCCTGCAACAGGAAGCTGAATTGAGGTAAGTTTGAACTGAAAATTAAGACAGCAAGATAACTTGCAAAAAGAGGGGGTAAACTCTCCATCTCTTGAAATCTTTAAATCAAGATGTGACACCTTTATATGCCCTAGTCAAATACCAGCTACTGGGTTGGGGACAGAGGCAGCAAAGTGATACAGCATCAGCCTTACACAGGAGGTGACACTGAATAATTCAGTGATCCCCAAGGACTCATGAGGATCTGTTTCTCCTTCTAAACTTTTCAATGGATTGCTGCACACTGGTAAACTTGAGTCAGCTATGATGCTGATATAGCAGTTCTTCTATCAACCTTTTACACTGCAGGTGAAGTTAGACCTAGTCAATTCTTCAGTTTAATCAAGTAACCTGTGTAATATCTTTGCTCAAACAGCTCTGTGTGATCAGGATATTGTTGCCAAAAAGCAATTTATTTAAGAGACTCCAAAATCAAAGGGTACTTAAAAGGACCTTGCCATGTGATGATGACAAAGTACATTTTTCTTAGTACTGGATTTTTACTTTTTTTTAAGGAAGCTGTATTTTCCCTGAAGTGACTTCTCTGATTTTGCTTCTCTTCCTGCCAGAGAAGAACACACATTTTAAAATCTCTCCCACATAGCTGTATTTTATATTAGTTTCCTCTCTATAAATAATCTGTCATGGCTTTAAAATACAGTGAATTGCAGAGTTAAATAGAGAGTAAAAGCAGTGCATCATTCAGGTCTGGTTATGTCCTGACATCAGGAATTCCTTTTGTTGGATTGATTCCCCTTGCTATAATGAAATCCCAAAGATACAAATGGTTGGCCAGCAGGATTATGCAAAGCCTACGTAGGTTTATGTCCCTTGAAAAGGTTGTGGAACTACACTAATACTATTGCATGGCAACCTGGATGGGTATTGACCCACCTGAGGGATCTGCTCAGGTGTTATGGGCAACTCGTGGCCTCAGCACTGCACAACCTTCTACAGGATCTTTCAAGGGTGTGAATAACCAAGAGCACCAGAGGGCTGTCCTGCCTGTGGCTCCAAGACCATAATAAGTTCTTCATAAATTGCAGATAGTGGTGAATTATGAAGATTTGAATAACTACTTAAGAGCCCATGGCATGCCAGTACGTGTGACATCTTTTGGGGGTCAGACTTTAGCATAGGAAATCCACCTGGCTGCTGTAGATTGTAAACATCTACAGAGATACTTGCATAGCTGGGAATAACATCAAAATACAGAGATATAGTCACTATCAGTCAAATCCTGAACCTAAACCATCCTCTGATTCACTGACAATGCTCTTGTGAGACTCCACAGCCCCCAGCACAGGAAAAGTGTTGTCCTGTTGGAGTGGGTCTAGAGGAGGCAACTAAGTTGATCACAGGGCTGGAGCTCCTATGGACACAGAGTGAGAGAGCTGGAGTTGCTCAGCCTGGAGAAGAGCAGGCTCTGGAAAGGCCTCAGAGCACCTTCTAGTACCTAAAGGGGGCTCTGAAAGAGCTGGAGAGGGACATTTCACAAGGGCATGCAGTGACAGGGCAGGGAGGATGGCCTTAAGCTGAAGGAGAGCACGTTTAGATTAGATATTAGAAAGAAATTCTTTACTGTAAGGGCAGTGAGGAGCTGAAAAGGCTGCCCAGAGGAGTTATGGATCCTCCATCCCTGGAAGTGTTCAAGGCCAGGCTGGATGCAATGTGGTCTAGTGGAAGGTGTCCTTGCCTATGGCAGGGGGGATTCCAACCCTAACTAACCATTCTGTGATTCTATAAAGAGATAAACCTTTCGAGAACAGATTAGAGGGGGGTTGATTCTTAGTATGTGTTGGAACAGTGTGAGCAGTAGCTGATGCTGGCTGGTAAATATCCAACTCTTGCCAGCATTTACCTGTAACAACTTCAATTACATGCTCTAGCAGCCATCATTGAATTTCTTGTAATGTAGCTAAAATTGCTCTGTTCAGCTGGAAAAAACATGTGCCCCAACCAATAGTTACATATAATCAATAATTACACAGCAGATAACTGACTGCTTTTAGATCTTCCTCTGTATGTCAAGACCAGGAAAGGGAAACACTTTGTACAGAATATCTCAGCTCTCCGCACAACAGTCCCACGAAATCTGAACCCTTCTATTTTATTAATCAGTGTATTATAGGGGCAGAGTGTTTGTTCAGGATCTCTTGCTACAGAGTTTGGAATTTTCTCTGTGTTTACTAAGACCACACACTCAGTGGGTTTTGGAGTACCAGAGTTACAGAATCCAGTGAGTGTGGATACTGCTGTGACAGCCAATGCTTTTGCACTGAAGTCTGAGCTACAGAATGCCCAAAGCTGAGCATTTGAGTCCCTGCAGCCTGAGGTGAAGAGCCAAGCTTTGCAGCAGAAAGCTCGAAGTGATCCAGACCTTGTGTGGCTCAAATCCAGAGCAGAGTGCGTAATAAGCACTCATTTCTTGGTTACATGCACTTAATTTTGTTCTGATCTGGAAGGATGGGGCTAAATGCTTCAAAGTTGTCTGGGAAAGAAAAGTTCAAGTGGAAAAATATCTATATTATGTTGAGCGAAAATGTTCCAACTACTCCAACAATATTTTAAATGTTTTGTAACATAAAATACCAGGACAATCAAATACAAGTAAAGAGCCATTTCAAAGTAAAAGGTTTAAATGTCTCACTCTGGAACATTTCAGAGGAAAACTTTCATGAATTTTAGTGTTCTCAACACAGTTTCAAAAATTTTTATTAGAATTGTCTTTTTCCCCAGTGGAAAATGATTCCATATCAAGATTTTATTCTGATTAAAAATTATAGCTGAGCTGTTATATTGCTGCAAGTAAATGTTAACAATGCATGTTCAATATTTCATCAGCAGCTCTTTCAGAACAGTGAGCTGCCCAGGGGGAAAACACCAGAACCAGAACGCCCCCAAATTTCCTGTGAAATATGCATATGTCACAGTTGTCAAACTGGCCATAGCAACACCAGCATATATTTGGAAAGGTGGACTTTTTTGTTTCAATAGTACTCTTCATTCCAAAAAAGACTATAAAATCATTCCAGACTAGAAAGGAAGAAATGACTGACTTATGACTTGCTTCGTGATGAGCCCAGATTGTCCCATATGTGTGGCCCCACTTGATAATGTTTGTGTTCAGTGGTTTACAGATCATAATAGCAAAAGAAAATGGAGAATAACTGTTTGAATAGCAGCTGCTTAGGAGAATATTCATCAATTTACATCACAACTCAACAATGTGGTTCAGAAAACATTGTCCAGCAGTTGGAAACACACTGGAAATGGTTTAAATTTTTTCTGGTTTTTAAACTTGGCAAATATATCCATATGAAAAAACAACCTACTGGCTGATTGCATAGAGATATTGAATTCATGCCACTGATGAATAATAGCATATATAGTGGGCACTGATTCCAAAAGAAATTTTAATGTGCTCAGATATGAAATTATACTGTGGCCAAAATTTGGTGGTTAGCATCTTATATTTTGTGGTCAAATGATGTCAGCCTCTGTGGACCAGCTGGGTCTACAGAGTGAAGAATTAAGGGCTTGTTATCAAAAATACTCTGTCCCTGTGGATAGTCAGGTCACTGGAATGTTAGCAAAATCACTGCAGTGGAGCTCAGCTTTTCCAGCTAGGGTAAGAGGGGGCTACTACTGCACACAGAGCAGAAGTGCCTTTAAAACTGCTTTTAATCCCTTGGAGTACCCTGAGAAGTGGAGAGGAAAATGGAGAAAGCACTTCTTACATCAACTATATATTTGAGAGTTAAATGAACAAGCAGCCCCATTTGGACTTCCTAGTGTTTCTGGACAGCTTGCAAGTCTGTACTCCCCAGAATCTATCCCTGAAGTGACTGGGAAATCACTGCCTTGTGGAAACGACATCTCCGTGTGAAAGAAGTTATTGCAGCTACCTGGGAAAATGTACAGAAAGGACTTTCCTGGCAATTCTTTTCCTTTGGGAATCCAGGATCGCATAGAAAGGCAGGCTATAACAAAATGTAATAGTAGTGTCCAGCACAAATGGTTTTCATTTGGTTCACTTCCCTCCCTTCCAAAGACCACCCCCCAGCCCGTTCCTGCCACCTCTGCAGGAGGTTGTGCAATGGGCAGGTCCTACAGATGAGTCTCAAAGTCCCTGAGTAGCAAAGCAGATGCTGCCCCCCCCCTATTTCCCCCCAGTCACCCCTACATACCACGATCATCTTTAGAACGAGCTATTGCGTCTTGGCACTGAGGGCACAGAAAGAGTCGACCATTCCCAGTGTGAATGTTTATTGTGTCTCGAGGATGAGGTGATTTAACTATCTACTTTCAGCATCCCTTCATCAAAGTCAATCAGAAAAGCATCACGTGGCTCCCCATGGAACCCCTCATGATGGGGACATGGTTGCACGTGCCTTATTTGCCTAATGTGCTGCCACTGCCTCCAGGCTTTTCATCCATCTCCTCTTACTCACATCTCTGAACGTTTGCCACACTGCCATGTATTCCTGAAAGCTTTGGCTTGGTACACCAAGTGATCCTGCATGGTTTTAAATTTTTTGAATTTTTTTTCTTTTTAGAAAAAAATTCCGCAGGTACAAAGGGATTAGCAAGTCTTGGTAGCATAAAGGAGTGAACAAAGTGGAAGTTTGGGGGGAAAATAGGCTGTTGGTGCAACCATGCCAAAGGTGGCACCAAATTTCATAATTCAAAACTGCTATCAAATCCAGTCCAGGCTGAAAGGAACAAGGGAAAAGGAATCAGGAAAATAACAAATTTCTACAGAGTACTGAAGTCAGTTTATCAGGTATTTCTTAATAACAAGTTATTAGAAGAAATGTTGTCTTAATCAAGCTAAGAGCTATCACCCCAGCCATGCAGGGACTAGGCTAATATCCAGCAGATGTGGTGGACTGACCCTTGTAAATTACCTTATTTTTACAATAAAAGTAGCCTTATTGGGACTGATAAAATAAGTAGGACTCATTGAAGTCTACTCTGGAGTTAGAAAGTGAAGGACTTTTTTTGCCTATCTTAAGTGAGCTGGAGAAAGCATTTTCTTTTCCTCTCAGTTCACACTAAACAGGGTGTGTCTCAGGATTTTGCAGAAAACCTGTGTGAACTGAAAAGCAGGGTGCCTGTAAGGAACTCGAGTGAAAGACCAGGACAAGGCTTCAAAAGACTTCAGAAAGGCCACGTAAGTGTCAGCTTCACGTGTCTCTGGAGTACTTCTTGCTTTGTCTCATATACAAGTCAGGGAAGGGAATTTATAATTTCAAGCTAAAGCCCCCTCAGTAACAACAAATAGAGTCAAAATGCGAATCTGCTTTGTACCCATGGGGAGAAGTCCCTTTCTCACAGAGTGGAGGTTGGAGTTGAAGAGTTCCAGATGTCCTCTGGGTTGTAGGTGGAGGTATTAAATGTAAATCTTGCCTTTCTTTCCAGCCTCTGTGGGTTTGGCTGAAGATGCAAATGTCCTTGCTGTATCACACTTCAGATATTTAGAAATGTTTCTCACACTGAGAGAAGTTTTAAACCAGCAGTTTAAAAACCTAAAAGACGAAGGTTGATGCCCATGTTTTATTTAATTAGCAAGCCATAGTTATTGTGGGTAACGAAATCAGAGCCCAGAGTGTGAATTTTGCAGGAGTTAGGAAGAGATGATTAATCCCTTAATGAAGATTCCTCCTCTGTTCTCTAACCTCAGGGATGGCTCTTCCTCTTAACAGAGGAAAGGATTCTGTTAAATTGTGTTTGCCAAATCCTATTGGCAAATATTCTGACTGGTGAAGACAAAAACTGTTGTGCTATTAATGCATCAAAATTAATGATGCCAGTATAACTGGTTATCTTTGGCACAAGTACAGAGCTTGAGGGGCCAGTCATGGCACTGCCCTCTTTGTTACCATGGTAGACAATTATGAAAGGAGTGCAGATCTGGGCTTGCATAACTCAAAATCTGTTCTGACCAGATTGTAAATTTACAGGTTAAGAGTAAAATAATTTTGTTCTTAAAAGCTATCATTTAGAAGCCAGAAGGAATCTGACCCAGTTGCAGGGGAAAAAAATTATAGTTGAAAAACTACGATCAGTGTTGTTCTGACTAAGGAATTTTCACAAACTGCTCTGAAAAATTCACTTGCTGTGCATTTATTCTGGTACAAGGTAGTAAGAGTAATGTAGGTGTGGCACAAGATTGGTATTTTCAGCTTGAACTTCCCTGACTCTACCTGCTATATTTGGGGCTGAATATGTAAGCAAAATGTTGAGCTGCTTCTGTGAGGCTCCAATAAACTCTTTAGTCTGGGTAAAATGGTACTCACTGCTTTAGGCAGCTGCCCTACCTAAAACTGAGACTTGGGCAAACTGTGATCACTGTAAGAACTGCTTCAAACCCTGGCAAGGTGCTGAACAAATAACATCTGGCATAGGGAGATGTGTTTTCTGCTTCCCAAGAATGAAAAACACTTCTTTTGGCAATCCCACGAATGCAAGGCTACAGGAGCTTCATCAGGAAATGGTATATGACACATAAAGAACATCCACAAAATACTCAGCAAGGTTTTGTGTCTTCTGACTACAAAGGAACTTCTTCCAAACTGTCTGCAGGGCTGAATGCAGCCCAGTAGCTGGAGCCCATTTGAAGAGAGTGCCAAGCCGTGTGCTCTCTGCGTGTGCCAGATGTAAGCGAGCTGTGATTTATGTGTGCAAATGCCTCCAGGAGGACGTGAGTATTAACTCAGCCGGAATTGAACATGAGAGCTTCGGAAAATGTGAATTCTGAGCTGCTCTTCCCACGTTGTTTGTTCTTTCACATTAGAACAGGCTCTGCTTCTGAAAAGATACAGAGTGGAACTTCACAAGGAGCCGAGGAGATAAAAAGTTTGAGCTCGGTAACAAATGGAGGTGAGTGCTAGTGAGTCATCTGCTAAGTTTTGAGGGCAGATGGCTGGATGAGAAATTCCAAAACATTCTTTTACCACCACAAAAATCCCTCTAACCTCTGACCATAACTACAGGGCTGTTCAAAACCAAAATCTGAAGAGAGGGGAGCAGTTCACTTTCTCAGGAATACAGCTGCTAGGGCCAGTTTGCAAGCTTCAAACCTGTGTCTGACAGGAGCATTTACACATCTCACACCTCTGAGCAGAACCTGAGTGCCAAAAGGGACAAGTGCACGTGCTTCTTGCAGAGGGTTGGGGGGAAAACACACCAGCAGTGGTGGCAATGAAGCCTCTTTTAGGATTCTGACAGGGTACCCTCCAAGTCTAAGGCAGGCAAAACTGGACAGAGGAAATGGACTTGAATGCTGCAGTGACTCATGATGTTTGGTGAGCTTCTGTGTGTTTTAGCCTGGTGATAGATGCTGTTTCAAGCCAGAGGGAAGCCATGTGGGTATATCTGAGAGTGAGTAAAGCATTACACAGCTCTTAGTGGCTGTGATGCCTTGCCATCATGGTATGTCCAAACCATAAAAGCTATTCCAGTTGTGTGTCATCAGCTCTAATTGCCCCTCTTCGTTCTTTTGTGGTGTTGTATGGTACAGCTCTAAGAGGCCAGAATTATTCTCTCTTCTGCATTTGTAGTCAAATACAACTTCTGAATTACCCCAATTATTCTGCTAATCCCCTTCTGACTTGATGGAATGATCTCAGAAAGTAGCTGTGGTCACCTGTAAGAAAAAAAGAAACCACTACCTATAGAGTAACATCTCTGTAGCTCTGAGGGTCACACCTTGTAGCTATGGTGATCTAAAAGTCCAGAGCAAGTGCCCCTGCTATGAGTCTTGTGCTCTCTTGCATTCTGGCTTTCCTGAGACCCTGTTCGGAGCCAATCCAGCTCACTGAACTAAATTAAATTGAAATAAAATAAATAAAATATATAAAAAAGGACCATTTTCTCTAGCTTTAATGAGCTGCATTGTCTGTGAGAAGGGTTTGGCAAACCCAGCACAAGGTGGAGGTGGGATATGTCTCTGGGAACAGATGATAAGGAGGGAGCAAAGGGTCATAGGCTGAAGTGGAGCAGGGCTTCCCCCTTTGGGGAGCAGCAGGCTGTTAGATCATTGTGGTATCTAATCTGTCTGGTTGTTAGTCACTGCCTTCGACTGGGGGTGTCTCAACACAGCCCTCGTTGCTATTGTTTTTCTCCTTATGACACAGAGGAAACACGACTTGTTTCACATAATTTCCTTCATGTAAACAGGGAGTAGGAATTTCGTGTGTCTGTGTGCTCCAGACACAGGCAATGACTTCTCAACAGCTTTTGCTGTCTGAAGAGAATGCTGGGCTGGGAAATAAGAGAGATGCTGATTCTGGAAATGGCTACAGAGAGCAAGATGTAATCCTCATGTGAAGTATACACTGAGAGACCCTGAGGAAAGAAACCACTTATCTCAATAGATGTTGTCCTCTTAAAGCCACTTAAGTAATGCCAGGGCAACGACATTTGAGGATGTGTTCGTGCCAAAAAGTCATAAGTAGTCCAAATCAGCCATAAAGGCTGTTAATGATGCAGTAGAGGCTGTATTTCCACATTTTGCCACTATAACACCACAAGCAACATCTTCACAGTATAGTGGATGAAATACAGGCTGAGAATTAAATGTGGCCCAGAGTGATGCAGAATTTCAGATTCTGTGAAAGGTAGCCACGCTGTGGAATGATTCCCCTGCAGAGATGGACTCACAGTCCAAAGTGGAGGTCTGGATCCAAAACTTCAAGCAGTTCACAAGCAGTCTACACCAGTCCCTTACTTCTAGTCTGTAATGTTTCATATACTTATAGATGGTTATAGATATATTTGTAAAGTCCAGACTAGTCTCAGAAAACACAGAAGAGCATGCCAAGAGGGAATTGAAGCATGGTATATAGAATTTCACATTAGAGTCAAGTATCTGTGAATGATCTCACCTAGTACTTCGTGTATTTGCACAGTGTAGTCTTTGGTTCCCTGATTTGTGTACAGGTGCTCAAATCATGTATGTGGAACGTCAGCAGTTGATTTACTGAAAACATTAAAAAATGCCTTACAATGTCTATGTAAGTTCACCTAGAGAATGCTCCTAAGCTTGTCTGTACATGTTAACTCCTTTCTCTGTACCCTCTAACACTCTGTACACAATGAACTCTCTTCTGAATCAGTCCATCGGTGACAACATCTACGGAGCATCAATTTCATCTACCCCTCCTCAAGGAGCTTGTTCATCGTTTGCAGAAGCCTTTTGTGACCCTCAGATAAAAGACACTTCATCTGTGTAAAATATTATTATTATTGTTGTTAGGCTAGTGTTTTCAGTGGGTTTTATTGGAACCTGATGTCCTGCCAAAAGTAACACCCTGGGAATCTTTCAACAACTGTTCCTGGGTGTTCTGTAGATTACTGCTGTTTTCTCATACACTGTCCCTGGGAATTACATTCCCAGATTAGAAGGAAACGTCAGCCCTCTTCCCTCTGTGAAAAGAACTGCTGTTCAGGCTCTATATTAAAGGATTAGGGTAGTATTTTTTTTTCTGGTGACTTATTATTCAGGTTGTGTTTTGTTTTCCCATTAACCCTTTTGCAAAACAAGTTCAAAATGTAAAATAAGATTGATGTGAATAATCTTGTAGCATTATGCAAGCACTTTGCATAGCTGAGAATGGCCAGTTAGAGGAAGACTGGTGGAAAATTGGACCCAGACATTCAGTCAGCAACTTTCAACCCTGCAGAGACAAAGAACCTTTAAGAGCTAACTTTATAATGAGGAGCTATAGTACAGCATGACAGAAATTAAAGGGAGGCCCAAATCCCCCTAGTGACAATTGTGTTTTTCAGAGATCTCCTGAGTAGATGTTGCTTTGAGAGACCTTTGGGAAGGGCTGTAGCCATGTAATGAGGCCTTCCTAGGAGACTGTATTGCAGAAGCAAATACCTTGGGGCCAGAATAGGAATGGGAGGAGATTTAAGCAGAATAACCATTTCTCTGGCAACTGAATGCCCAAATTCTGCAAATATAGTCCTGTTCTGAAGAAGACATTCACATTCAGCCACTGAACACGCTAAATTTCTGGGATGGGAAACAAAAATTTTGCAGGAACCGTAGTTTCTTACGATTCCTTTGTCACTGTATGTGGTGTTTATGCTGTAGTTTCTCCCCTCAAGATGACCAAGGGACAAAAGAAGTGAGAACCACTGATGCAGAACAAATGCCCTGGATTTCAAGTGGGGTTCACTCAGTATGCCTTGTGTACCAGAGCCGGATTGTTATAAAGGGACAGCCAAAAAGCTGTGTCCAAAAGGACTCCTGAATGTTTGAGGAGGGATGAAAGAGGCAGGGAGGGGGAAGAAAAACCCTGGCCCACGTGTGGCAGACTAGGCACTGGATGCCTGTGTTTGGAGGGCGGTTGTGATGGTCTTTAATTGGCATTCCCCAGAGAAATAGCTCGTGTTGGCTCCCAGTTTGAGTTGTACATTGAAATATTTACACATTCCTAACACAAAGTGGTGGAGGAGTTTATTCTTGTAGTTTATTCGCTTCTGATCACACCCATTCTTTTTGGTTTCTGCCTCCCCTAGCAGAGCTCACCCCTCTTGCAGCAGCTCAACTTTACTGTCAATATATTGTACAGTAGTTCTGGGGTTTTGTGGCCCTTTTCTGTGTGCTCACTACAGCATTTTTTTTTACTTCTGAAAACAAAACAAAACCCAACAAAAAGAAATGTCATTTTGCCTCTCTTTTTCTTATTTACAGTTTCTCTTATGCTGTTTGGGCAACCTGATGCTTTGTTTAATGTTACTGCTACCATGGCCACAGAAGGTGGGCAAAAGAAACTTCTTTTCATCAGTAATATGATTATCATGACCAGCAACTCTTAATACATATTTATTCCTACCTAAGAGGGAGATAAATATTTAGTGTAATCATTGCAATTGTTTTCCTCAGTTCTTGACCCTGACACCAAACAGTCTTGTTTTCTTTGGGCCTTTTGAAGACCTTTTGCCTTGTAATCTTACCTTCTGCCCTCCCTACCTGAATTTTGTACATCACCCAACACCTCAGCTCCTGCAGCTCTGGAGTACAGAATGTGAATTTCCCTCTGCCACATGTATCAACATGTTAGCGTTGGTTATATATGTAATATGAGTGCCTTGGGCAAAAGGGAGACTGAATGCTGCTTTGTAACAAATACAATATTCCCACAATTTTGGGTCCACAAAATATTATCTACAGCCCAACCAAGAGGAGTCACCAAGTCCTACCTGCCCTCACAATGCACTAGATGCAGAAGAGGGCCTTTAAAGGACATGGATTTTTCCATACAGAGATTAGGATCAGTAAATCACAGCCTTCTCTTAGCCTGTGTATTTTGCTGGTCCTGACACAAACTTCCCACAAGTATTGCTCTCATTTCTGCTGAATCAGCCTTACAATTACACCCACTGAGCAGATGATAACAAGCGAAGAAGCACTTTGTCAGTGTGCAGGGTACAAATGTATCATCTCTATGGAATTGAGTGATAGAGCTGGAGGAGTTACTTGTCTAAATCCTGTCCCTCAGTTCTCAGAGAGGTCAAGAATAGCACTAGAGACAGTGTCTTCTGATTTAAGGATAGCTGCTGGGAACAGCACCCTCCAGCCATATCTGCATAAGTAGATACCCAAAAAGGACTTCATAAACAGATTTATCAATCCATGGACGTACATGTTTGATGTAAAGGGTTTGTGGTAAAGCTCAGTGCTACTTGCTCTTGCATAACTCCTTTGAGGTTTAGTTGGCTGAACTTTACTTTTCATAAGTCATTTGATAATTTGTAAAACAAAAAAATGGGAGGAATATAAAAATTATGTTAGGCACAGCAATAACAGACCGACTGGGCCCCTAGCTGAGAAACAAGTTCTCAACAGATAGGAAAAAACAGGGAGGGGAACAAAGGAAGAAAAAAATTGCTTTTGGATCAGAATGAAGAGGAATGTATTGTTATCATCCGCAGCCACAGGGTGATGCATCTCTCTATTTTTTGGCTATTCTTTGCTGTTGGTGACTACAGGGACACCTTTCCCTGCAGCTGGCCGAGCATCTGAGTCAGCTGCTCCCACAGGAGAGATAATGTCCCTGTTTGTGTGTGGTGTGAGTGAGGAAGAGGAAGCTCTTGAGCACGACCCTGCTCCACCCTGGCCATAGCCACCTGAGTTCACCACCATACACCCGAATCCTGAGCCTGCTCCCACATCTGGGAACCCATAGGAGAACTGCCATTTTGCCATAGCCCAAAAAAGTGGACACCATAAGACTGACCTAGCTCAGTAACTCAGGGTGAGGGCTGAAGGTAGTGCAGAGGGGGTTGGAAATGAATCAGGAGGCTGCTCGACTCAACATGGCCAACTAAAAGCTAATTAAATTAGTAGCCACCAAGACCTGTTGCCATCTGCTCTTGAGTTGCCTGTCTGAGCTTGGTCCTGAGTTCAGATCTATGCACAAAGATACAGACCTACAGCACGCCTGCAATGCTGTCCACATCAGAGATGGCTTTAGTTATCTCCTTTTTTCATGGTCTCAGCAGAATAACTGAGCATTAGATCAGCTCAGAGACAAAACAGCCCTCTTGCTGTGCTTAGTAGCTCACACTAGGGTGAAGTGGGGAGCTCCATCTTCTCTGGGTTCTGGGGACAGAGCCCTCCAGGACTCTCAGTTCTCTATGCCTGTTCTCCCCATTTGGCTTACTAGCATTCATAGTCTGTGATTTTGTGGAATTCTCTTCTAGGTCTGTGATTCTCTCTTTTATTTTTTTCTCTGTTTTCCCTCTCCTTCATAATTTGCTCCCTATACTTGGCTTAATGGATTTTGATGCTTTTGCTTCGTTGTGGTTTTTTCTTCTTCTTCATTTATTTTTCTCATTCCATTTCTGGGATGCTGAAGACATTGCTTCCCCTGAGTGTATGTTAACTTTTTTTTATTTCCATAGGCCCATATCTCTTTCTCACAAGATCTGTGTAGCTGCACCTGGATATGAGTTAGTTTTCTCCCTCATAATCCATTGCACTCTGGCTCCTCATAGGAGAAGGAGGTAAGAGGGGCTTTTATGGTACTGGTGGACTTTGCCCATTCCTCTCTGGATGTGAATAGGCCAGCATTATTTCACAAGTGCTAAATCCACTCACAATGGTTTTAAATGGTTGAGCTGCTGAGCCAGCTGAACAGCAAACACCAGAGGGGAAACCACATTTCGTGAGCGCTTCAGATTCCTTCAGACTGTACGTGGAGCCATTAAGAGCAAAGTAAAAGCCCTTTGACACAACTCCCTTCGGCAACTTTTTCACAACCACATGCCAAAAATGGGGGCTGGCTAAGGAATTGGTCCAGAGTCAGCTCCCAAGAATCTAGCACCTGAAGATGAAGATGGATTTCAAATCTGTTTCTGTTAAAAAAACCCCCAGCAATATATTTTATTTTCTTGTAGCATGTTATTCCTTTTTTGGATGTCTCTCTGATCAGTGTGGATTGTCAGTCAAGGTATCATCATAGGCAAAGGATGAAAAGGATGTATTTGTGTTTGATAGGGGTTTTTTTTTTACAATTAAGTTAAGAAGACTCCAGATTGTACATCTCATGGTCTTCTGATAATGACAGAATAACTAGGTCTTCAGCTAACATAACCAGCCAAGAAATATTCAAGAACTCAATTATCCCATTGCAATAAGATCAATGAAGTACTGTTTAAAGAGCTGTTATTTCTGCCTCTGTCCAGACATATTCCCTTAACAAGTTCTTTCACAATGATCTGGGTTAGCTTAGACACCCAGTAATGGAGGTTTCCTAGCCCAGACAGTCTTGATAGAGTGATTACTTTGAGCAATAGCATTGAGGCAGTAATAATAATTGATGGTCACGAGCACAAACCTCCCTGCCTGAGCCTCAGTCAGCAAAAAATGTGTGGCCACAGCCTGAAATCACACAGGGACATGCAGGAACATTTCGTCTTGATTCAGCCAGAAGAAGGTGCAAAGTTCAAGTTCAAGAGTTGCATCAAGAGCCTGTATGGTCATTCTGAGTCAGGATTTGTGTTTTATATGGTCTAACTGGTTTCATTTTGGCTTTGGGGTTTGTGTGTTACACCAGCGTGGCTGAGCATGACTCGAGCTGCACCAAGAAAGAGGTGCAAACACAGCTGTGTGCCTGAACTCTTCAAAGTGTGTCAAAATCTGTTTCCAAATTGATGCTGAAGTTAACATTCAGCAGGGAAGGGGTTGTGTGTGGTCTCCTATTGACAGCTTCAGTTAATATTCTTCTTTACATTGTGTGAAGTAACAGAGTGGTCTCTGATGACTAAAACAATTTTTAATGATTTCTTAAAAAAGAAATTATGGAGATTGAGAATTTAGCCAGTAAGAATCAGAGAAGAAACCACAGAACACACTGTTGCTGCATGGCAATCCACCCACCCAGAGATGCTCAGAGATGCCTTTCTGCTTCTGTCACTTTCTATTTGTGTGTCCCTGGGTACATCAGTGGTCATTTAATTGTCTCTGCCTTGACTTAGTATCTGTAAAATAGGCAGGAAAACAGCTCTTGCTCTGTCTGGAGATTGTGAAATTAAATTCACTGATATTTAAAACATCCTTGGAAAACAAGGGGCAGCAGAACTTGGTTCTCACACAAGTCCTGGGAGAGTCTCTCTGTGCTGTTATTTTCTGCAGAAACATCCTTCAGTAAAGCATAGGTTGTAGAAGAATGGTTGGCTGCCCTTTAGCTCTTGGTAGATTGGTAGGAGTGGTTATTTTTGTCACATAAAAAATTCTGTGGTGAATCTGGGGCTTTCTTTAAATCTCACAAAATATTATTTGGAGATACGTGACTGCAAAAGAGAAAACTTCTGCAAACAAGCACAAATGCTGGGGAAAAAGAAAGGGAAAAAAAAGAGCCTGAACAATCCACAAAGCAGTACATCATCTCATTTTCTTATTCTCATTTCTCTAAACCTGCCAACAGGATTCCCCCAGAATTTCCAGCACTCACTGAACCTTGACCCAAGCAGCTTCATGAGAAATTTCTTCCCCAGGGGTTATTTTGGATAGAAAGTTCTAAGATCCTGAGTATAATGGTTTTCACAGCTGTAATTACAGAGTCACATATCTGATTCATGTAATTTGACAAGGAATTATAGCTTGCCTACTTCAAAGGAGTGTGTCAAGGTGTATGGTAACTGGTGATGTGAATCTTGCAGCATCTGCACATGGGCTCTTCCATCATTCTGGTGTCCAATTTAAATGTCTCTGTTACGTGTTTACATACCTGAGGCAGTCTAGATTACAGTAGTAGAGCTCATTTGCTTGTGTTGCCTTTTCTCAGAGGCACTTTTATAAACATTTGGCTCACAAGCCAGGGATGGGGAAATGGCAGTGAAAATGTCCATTCACCCTTCTGTACTTGGAGAAGCTCACACTTCTGTGTGTGGTTATTGTATGCCTGCAGCACTGCCCATTTTTGGTTCTCAGAAGAGAAACATGACAAATTAATACATATTTTATAGGAAGAGCTGAGAAATGACGTCTTGGACTGAAGGCTTCCATTGTTAGTGGCCAGATGAGTGGAGATGCTGTACCTGTGTGTCAGCTGAGGGCAGAGAGAAACAGATGCATGGTTCAGCTCTTAGGCACAGGCAGGAATGATGCTGAGCTGGGGCAACCATTTGAGAAAAGATGCAAAAATCGATTTAGGTGTGATTTAACAGGTATTTCATGTTGCAGAGGACTGCCACTCACAGAGATGTGTCAGTGGAAGGTTTTACTGTTGGCCAACCAGCAGAACAGTGTGTTGCCATCACTATAACCAGGTTTATGACTACTCACGAAAAAACCCACTCCTTTTACACTCAGATCTACAAGGTGCAAGTGTGGGTGAGATGTATCTGTATTTCAGTGTATGCAACTGGTGCATGGCAAGAGATGGTGCCCCTCAAGGTTGTGGCTGACGAGGAGGTGATGGAACAAGGAAAGTCCTGCTGGTGGCCGATGAGGAGTCAGGCCAGACTGACACAGGGACAGCAGGAGGGTTGTCCCAGGATGGTTTGGTGTGGCTACTGGCTGACCTTGTCCTCCAAACAGGGCATAACCATGCTGACTTGCTGTCACTCTCAGTGGGGCATAAGCCCTGCCCTCACAAAGCCCTGAGTGATCCCTCAACCCCTCGTGCTGCACAGGCACCATGTTGTCACCTCACCTGCTTCCCACCCACACAGGGACACCCTGTGCCTGCTGTGGCCTGAGCTCTGGCTCATGGTTATCAGACATGTCCACTGCACAGCGTGGGAGCAGCTGCCTCTCTCAGAGGGACACTGACACTTTTCTTTTACTGCCCTTCAACAAGGTGGAGTGTGAGAGACCAGCTCAGCTGCTGGTGTAAGGGTGCTGATTTCCATGAGATAACAACATGGGTATATTTAACTCCTCATGTGCCTCATTTCCCCCAGATACCTTAAAACTGAGGGTCCAGTTCCTCGAGATGAAAAATGCTATGCCCATGTTAGGAAAGGGCACACGTGAATGTTCACCCTAAGTGGGAATGCTGTCCCTGTCCAGGCAAAACAGCAGAAGGAATACATAGGGTAGAGGAGAAATGCCACATCTGACTATATAACAAAGGATTGATAAGCACTGGGTGTAAGAAAAAGTTTACTTCTTCTCAGCTGAAAGGCTCTTTCTCTCTCTCAGTGCAGAGTATCCAGGCCCAAATTACAGCACCCAAATAACAGTACTGAAGCCCCACTGGGGCAGGGATATTGCTTTGCTGGTGATATGAGACTGCCACCATTCTAGAAAACCCCTGAAGGAGAGTAGAGGTCCCAGAGCACTAGAAATTATGAGGCAGATGTTGCTGCAGAAGCTGGAAAATACATGCCCAAATCAGGAACTTATAAACCCATCACAGCCTTGAGGTACAAGCTAAAGCCACAAAAAAAACCCCAAATAAAACCTGAAAGTCTAAGCCAGTTGTGAACACACTCCCTGTATCCCCTCATCAGGTCTAAACCGAAAGTGGGATGTGGGAAGATGGGATTTACAGTGGTAAGGGGGACTTTCCAATTGTTTCATGGGCATTTTGGAAAAGTCCACACTGTTGTGCCTGTAGCTAACTCTGTTTATCTGCCTGTCTAAAATCTGCCTGCTGTAGATAAGGTAAAAAACTTAATGCTGGAAGAAAACTGTGCAATTATTTAAAATCTTTTTTTCCTTGCAAGTTGCTTGCAAACCTGTCTTTATTTGCACAGATGTATTTTCCATTCAAGGTATTCACCAAGCAGCTTCTGCCAAAAAATGTCAGTGTAGGGTCTGTTTTCCAGAACGATTATTTTGGCTGTTTACTCTTTTTACTTTTGAAGTATGAATGATTCCCTAAATGGTGAGGTATTACTTCTGCTTCTCATCCCAGAGGATTGTAAATTTTTTTATTCAAATAGTAAGAAACTATAAAAAGAAAGACACAACATACAATATATAGCCTCTTTTGCAATATGAACAGGGAGGACATTTCATCCGGCGCACATCCCTTAAACACCCATTTATACAGAACATAACACTCATTCATGAATAAGAAAACATAAAAATATAAACCTCATAAAACTGTGGAACCACTTAACATCAGCCCCAATCTTTGCTCTGTTCTGCAATATCCATCTGGGGCTCTGACAGACTGAGCTGTGGCAGTGTGTGTGAGTGTTCCTGATGTCAGTAACTGGCCACAGGCTTTCCCCTGCTGTGGGGGGAGTGCTGGGGTGGATGTGGTCTCAGTGGCTCCCATTCAAAGTCTGGTACATTAGCTTAAAACCCCGATGAAATGGGGTTGTGTGAAGATGCCAGATCGTGAGCAGCAGCAGCTGAGGTACACAGCTAAAAGATTTAGCAGGTCTTTTGCTGCTGAAAAGAATCCTCCTGTATGGCTCCCTCCTGCTCTCTCCCCCCTGCAAATCTCTGTGGAGGGGCTGGAGGCAAGAGTCAGTGGGAAGGAGTGCAGATAAATCAGCCAGGGTGTTTCTGTCAAAGCCATACTTCTAATTTATAACCCTCTGTTTCCTGAAGTGGAAGGAAATTGGTGATGGGATCTCTTTTGTTTCTATCCCAAGTGTATTTTTCTGATCCCAACTATCTCAGGATGTATTCTGTTGTCTCTCATCTGCTGGTCTCTGCCTGGATTCTCATCAGTGGCAGGTGTTTAATAGAGGAAGGTGAAAGTTTCACTTGGAAGCCACAGATAGAGGTGTCTGGTGAGAAAAATGCATCATTCAAATTACTTAATGCCAAAGTTTTATCTTTTGATAGGTTAACTAAATTTTTAATTAAAATATTTTAATTCCAATGTATCTATTTTCTTAGCACTTGACTGGCCAGCATAGATCTGGTGAGGCCGCTCTACAGCCTTGTGGCTTTTTTTCCATTTCAGTACCATTTCCTTCTAACATCTCTCTGTGCACAGTTTGAGGTTTTCCTGGTCTTCCTAGAAGTCAGAATGGGAAAAAAAAGGCTTCTTTGAAACACACAGAACAAGAGAATTTTTGTAAGGGAGAAAGTGGATCAATGGGAGATGCCTCTTGCTGCTAAAAAGCAGTCCCAGGTCTCATTTATGGAGAGCTGGTGTATAACTTCTCTAATGCAATTACCACTGGTCAGCCCTTGTGCCTGTAGGGAACCGAAAAGCATATTTATTTTTATCCTGCTATTGGCTTATGGGATTTGAAGGCACCTCTTTTAGCTTGCATAACTGTAAATATTGTTACTGGATCTCCAGACCTGTTCTCAATGCTTGCTCCAATATTTGACCCTCTAACCTGCACCAGGAGATGGCAAATTCCACAGGCTGATGTCGCACTGGATGAGGGAGTGTCTCCTCTTACAGAGCCTTTCAATTTTGCTGAGTGAGCTCCTGTTCTCATGCTTCAAAATAAGCAAAAACTGTTGGGGGCTGATCAGTTCTCCTTAGAGCCTTCTTAAATCTTGATTGCCTTTTCTAGCTCTCTCCTGCATGAGGCCAGAGGCTCACATTGCTTTAATTCTGTATTACCTGTCTAGCCTGGCCATATATGAGTGCTAGCAGGTACCCTGCAAGTACTTTGGGCACAGGACTCTCTCTCCACAGATAAGAATTCCTGTTTCTGTATTGTGTCATGGTCAACTTTCATGACTGTTCCTGCTACTCCATCCAGGAGCTCTTTGAGAAGGAGAGAATCACACATTACCACTCCAGAGCATGCAGGGCACATTCCCACAAGCTCTTCAGAAACCCAGAGCTGAAAACCTCTGAGGAGACACCTGCTCTGAATTCACTGCTCAGAACAGGGACTCAAAAGAGGCTTTTAGATGCATCTTCAACTGAAAAACCCTTTTTTTCCTCTGCTGCTGATCACTCCTCACCTCACACCAGTCAAGTCACAGCATTGCCAGGACCCTCTGCTTGTCTCAGCTATGTGTCATGAATCCTGATTCAGATCCTGCAATCTATTCCAATTTGTCATGATCAGGTGATTTAGATCCCTTAAGGAATCACCATCAGAGATATTTGTGAAAGTAGTTTCAATATCCTAAAAGTGAGACTTAACAAAGTTCAGTTGCAAGGCTCGCTCCGTTACTGTACAGCACAATCATTTGAACAATGACTCTAAACTACCAACACAAAGCTACCAAGAAAAAAAAGAAATCACAGTTACCAAGGCACAAATCAAAGTTACCAAGGCACAAATGAAAGTTACTCTACTACAAGGTTATGTGCAATATCAATCACTTACCAAAGACATGGTGTTGCTAACAGGTTTCTCTGCTCTGAGGAGCAAACTGGAGAGTCATCACAGTTCAAGGGGAGATCACAGCCATGCAGTCAGGCTGCTGAGCCAGGAGCTCAGAGAAGGCTCACTCAGGCTGTCATATTTATGGAATAAAGTGGTTGGCTTGTAGTCAAATTACATGTGACAGTAAGGGTGTGCATGAGACTCCTTGTACCCACAACTTTCTTTGTTCCTTGACAAATGAGTCTTGGAAAAGCCACCTGCTATTCATGTGTTAAATGCATGAGCAGTGTTCCAAACTCTGATATGCATCAGTGCTCACTGGGTCAACTCTGCTCCTTTGTGGGTTTTCAGAAAGCAGATGGAAGCCAAGGAGTTCTTGGTCCATTTACAGCCTATACCTTTACATCCTTTGGAGCCTGAACCAAACTGCAAGTAGTCTGGTTAAGGGCTTGCATCCATCATATGTAACACTGTGTAACACTCCTTCCCTCCCCTGCCAGCACAGTATATTATAAACATTCAGGGATCTGAGTGCATAAACCTGTATTTTGTACTGCCTGGTGGCTTTCCTGTGTCACAGGGAAAACCTTCATAGCATGGTTATTCTTGTGGCAACCTTGCAGAGGTGGATAGAAACACTCCAGACCTTCCTGCTCTACAAACAGACAGGTGTGATCTTTGCAGTTTTGCAATTCAAGGCACCTTTGACTTTTAGGGCTTACTTATTTGAGTACCGTAAAGACTGAAGATGCTGATGATCACTTTCAGCTCTCCACTTAAACACAAGACGCATTGATTGAGAAAACCCTACACCCTGGATTTTTCAGAAGGTTACAAGGATTTTAATGTCAAGCTGATTTTTTCATCTATGAAACCTGGATTTGAAATCCACAATAGATCTGAGACTTTCCAGTGGTGGAATGATTCAATACACAAGGATTTAATTAGACATTTTATTTAGCATAGTTTTCTTGACCTCTTTGCCCTTTGCCCTGAGTTCCTGGCTTACTGATTTCTTTATTTCCCCCTTATTATCTAAGTCTAGGAAAGACTAACCCTTCTTTTTCTCAGTCCTGAATAAAGTCATAGTTACTTGTGCATCTTCATCACTTATTGTGTCTCTTATGGAGCATAGTTACTCCCAGGTCTTCAAAAACTGCTCTCCACCTGGTATTTCAGTGGAGATACATTCTGCAGACTTGGGGAATCTCAGCCCTTGTTTTTGGTAAAATATAATCGTTCTGGTTATTTTCTAGGGCAACAATCTCTCTATTTTAATTTCTTTGACATGGGCCAAAGAAATAAAAACTGTGACTCCAAATAGACTTGCCCACTGTCAAGTCTAAGGATGGTTAAGACCATTCCAGACAGAAAAGTCGGCTGCAAAATTTGGACCCTGATGGCAGCCTATTCAGGGCTGGAAGCTGTGCCCCAAGCAGTGCTTCATATTCTTCCCTTCTCACAGTTGTCTGAAGTGTGGATCTGGACTTGAACTTCTGAGGTTTGATGGGTGTTTGTGATCTGGGCTTTTGATTCCATTTCATCGCTAATGGTTTCTTTTTTCCAAACCCTTGGGTAGTTGCCCTTTCTGAGCATGCACGCTGAGCACGAGAAACACCCTTCTTAAAAAACACAAACACTCAGAATAGGAACACAGAGAACTGAAAGAGCTTCACCAAGAAGTTTTGTTTCTCTATAAACCCTACATAGGAAATCCTGGCCTCTGCACTCCCTCACTATTTACTGTATTTATTTCTTTTCCTCCTCTCCAGATTGAGAACACTTTGTGCCAAACAGAGAAAGGCTTTGTGAGATGAGGAACAGATCAGGTTTTTGCAGCTTGTGGAGTATGTGCTGCCTCCTTCTGAGAGCTGAAGGCTAATTTCTTCCCCTGCTGCCCCTCCTTCCCCCAAAAGCATCTCTTTTTAGTAATATCCCACTTCTTACCCTCATTTTTTTTTGAAAAAGGCTCATAACTGCTCCTGGCAGAACGCAACAGAGATCCTGCCACTAGTTTTTCTTCAAAGGGGAACAGCGGAAAAAAGCAGAACTGAGTTTTCAAAGGAAATTGGCTGTCAAAGCTGAGGAGCAATGATAGGAGCGGTGGACATTTCCCCCAAAGTGGGGACCTTCCCTCCCGCTTCTCCCTCCCATGGGTATTTCCCCCCGTTGGACTCACTGGAATATTGGTGTTGTCCCCTTCCGAGGCCATCCTTTTGCCCCCAGGTCTCTCCCTCAGCAGCCGGAGCCTGGAGAGGAGCGCTCTGTGCTCCCGGAGACTCTCTCCTCGCTGGACCAGGGTGTGCAGCTGCTGGAACAGACCTGCTATTCATGTGCCGGCGGCCGCCCGCCCGCCTTGGCATCAGCTGGGGGCGAGAGAGGGGGTGGCACGCCGATTCTTCATTGTCCAGCCAGCCCCTGGAACAAGTGCCCCTCTTAGACTTTCCATGACAGTTGTGTTCATTACGTGTCTGCGCTACCTCTGCGAGCCCAGCTGAGCCTCATGAGCTCACTTGGGCAGGGACACGGTGATGCAGCCAGTGTACCAAGAGGTTCCTGGCATGGGCTCTGCAGCCACAGCAGCCACCCCAATCTCTCCCTGTCTCACCAGCCCACAGCAGGGCATGTGGATGGAGAGCTAAGGGGTGAAGGGAGGAGGTCCAGAAAGCTGTGACTGGTTGCTGCCACTGCAGAGATAGCGTTACATCTCAGAAAAAGTTTGCACTTTATGCTTTTTACAGTCCCTTCTTGTCATTTTTCTCCCCAGCCAAAACGTTCTTCCTTTCCCGTCCCCAACACGTTTTTTTTTCAGTTGAATTTGATACGTCTGGTTTTAGCTGAAATGAAATCTTGTTTTTGCTGAAGTTAAAAACAACTATGAATGACGCTGGAATGGAAATGTATGCAGCCAGAATCAAGTCACAGTGTAGAAAAATATGTTGTTGTTATTATTGTTAGGTGGATTCCTCAGGCAGAAAAATCAGCATGAATTCTCTAGATTTTAGAGAAACTGCTACTCTGTACTACCTGCAGAGCAGGTAGGCGTGCTTGGCTTTGGAAGGAGAATTTCTGTAGTTAAGGTGGCATAGAAAATTTATGCTAAGTAATATATTCTGTTTAAACAGTTCAGCCAAATGCATGTTCTAATACCCCAGCCTGCCTAAAAGTGCTGACAAGTCTGTCAGTAGATGATCCTGTTGCATTGATGCTTCCCAGCAAAAGGCCTCATTTTGCAGTGAAAATACCAGTGCTTAGTTCTGCAAGTTCATTTCAAAGCACTGATGAATTTAGCCTCTCTGCATTCCCCTTAAACAGCTTATTTTTGTTGTTTTTTAAACTTATTGATGTATGAGCTGAAGCAGTGAGATATGGTTAGGGATTTGAGCTAGCTTTATGCAGGAAAGCAGGGCTAGGATACAGCTCATTTCATCCTTAGGATGTGGCCTAGGGCTGAAAGACCATCAGGAGCCATAAGGCTGATTCTACAATCAAAGGCCAGCACCAAGGTTCCTACTTTTGAATGAAAATTAAGATCCCGGTGTCTTGTTCTCATTGAAGTAGGTGTTTGAATTCTACAGGGAAGCTGAGGTGAGCAGAAAGAGGCCACTCATTGCTACTCTTTAACATCTGCTGACTTTTTTTTTTAATGTAAGGAACATTTAACCCAAAATACAACCATCTGTTATGGTTGTTAACTTGCTCTTCTGATGGGAACCTGTATGTTAACCAAAAGCTCTCTGTGAGTGTACGTTTGCACAGATGTTAATACAGATAATTACCTGTTTCAATTTACTTTTAGTCTATAAAATTATGTTATGGTTGATCAATTTATAAATACATATTTTTTATTAATAGATAATTTACACTGGGTGGGTGCCCACTGTGTTTGTTCAGGCACTCCTTGGAGTTAAAAGAGCTTCATGTTCTGTAGGTCCTTTATGAACAGCTTCCAGCAAACAACCTATGAAATCTGGCCAAAGTATTTTGAGTTCCTATATGTGACATAAGCAAAAAAACAACTACAAAATATTTTCTAATGGTCAGACAGGAATGAAGTATCAATGATTTTATTTAGTAGATATTCAAATATCACCAGTGCACAAATTTCAGGCAGGTCTAGGTGATATATTACAATGTGCCTTTTAAAAGCTATTTTTCTTCTTAATATGTCTAAATGCTATGCTAGGAGCTTTTCTTCTTAACACACTCTTCAGAGAGGTGTTGCAAAGAGTTGTAATTTTGTACTGTGTCCTCAGAATAACTGAAGGACAAGATTACAGAAACCAGCCAAAACTTATGGTAAATCCTTGTGTCCTTGTAGGTATTTCAGTCAAACCAGGTTCTCATTGCCCTCTCCCAGGACAGCATGAAAGAGTTTGTCTGCAGAGCATATTGGTAGCAATGGCTGTATACTGCCTTGAAGTGTCAGGAGCCAAACATTAAATCGAGAAAGCTTCAATTAATAAAATTTCTCTTGGGAATGATTTTTCAATGTCATTAATAGCAAAGCTCAGAGACAAAAATAGTGAGAAGAGAAAGGAGTGGGTTTATTTTAAGCTGAATTATAATAGCTGCCCAAGGCAGGAGTGCCTCCATGAACTTATTTTGATATACTTGTTTCTAAATGTGATTACAAAGAACTACATTTTTCACATTATCTTTCTAGCAACTGTTAATTATGATGCAAGAATGCCCCATTGTAATGGTCCAAAGATTCAGGCATAGAGAATGCAGCCCAGCTTCTGGAAGGGATTGTGTCACATGAATGGTAGCACTCACCAGTTATAGACTAAACAGCCCCTGAGCTCTCTTCTGGTCTTTCGTATAACATAAGTGGGAGACCTTCAAAACCTGGCTGTTCTAATGGTTGTTGATTGATTAGAGAGTCTTTCTGCCAATGCACACTAGAGATGGATGGGGAAAGAGCAGTGTTCCTTGAGAGGAAGGTGTGGAACATCTGGGGCATGACGGAAAACAAGTGAGTGACTTTCCTTGCGAGATCAGCCCACGCTAGCTGAGAGTGGAGGGGAGGCAACAACGTGGAGCAGCCACACTCACTTGGGAGGAGCAGGCATGGCAAAGTCACTTCTTTCCACGCCCATCCTCTTCCCTCCCTTGTGCCAGCCAAAGTGCTTGTGCAGCCACCCAAGAAACCAGACAGGAGAACTTCTTCCAGCTGGAAAAAAAAAGAAAAAAAAAAAACTAAAAAAATGTCAGGCTATTTTTTTGGCTGGGATCAGCTCCCTGACCTGGCTCTGCACATAACTGCACAAACACTTACAGTGGCTGCAGGGAGGGCGTCCGGCGGGAAATGGAAAAAGCAGCTGGGAGTGGAGGAGGGTGGGGACGAGCCGGTTCAAGCAGCATTGCTGCTGGATGTGTAAGAGCTGTGCTGCAGTGCTGGTGCCACCAGTAGGGCTGGCCTCCCAAAGGGGACATGGGAAGAAGAGCTGAAATTCCTGAGCTTCAGCTCTGTGCAGGAGAGACAGCTGGCAGCAGAAAGCAGGGCATGCTGTGTGGAGACTGATCTAAGAACTGCCCTTCCCTCCACTCTCAGGTCTGTTGCAGCACTTGAGAGAGTGTCCAAGATCACAAGAGTTACTGTAGGACAACTGCGCTTCTAACAGGGCAACTTCACTTCTTAATTCTTCCAAGGCCTTGATCTTGCATTACAGAAGTGGTTTGGTTTTGGTTTTGAAAGACTTTTTCTCCACCCTGTAATTTTGTGCAAACTCTTCTCTATATCAGGAGACAAGTGCACTACTGATCAATTATGGGTGCATTCACCTGACTCTCTGACAGGATATGAATACAGCTTGACCTGTTTAGCCTTACAGAATGAAAACCAAGACGATACTGATGCCAACTATAAATCCACTAAACTGGAAAACTCCAGAGAGATGGAAGTGCAGCATTAGCACTGGAACTCATTAATAAACTGACCAAGAAAAAAATGCTATGTTAGAAACAAGAGGAAGGATTTTGGCTGCCTAAGTGCTGATGTTGTGAAGGAGCCAGCCAGTGAGAGTAGCAAGGGCAAGCAACCAAACCAGCCTGGTGATGGAGTTTGCTGAGTTTGCCCAAAGGATTGCCTGATATGGGTGCCTGTGACAGCCAGGGGCTGACCCTGCTAGCCATTGTTGTCCAGGGTCCTATTTTCTGTGCTTCACTGGTGGTTGACTCGGAAGAGCCAAACTCAGCAATGCTGTACTTCATGCTGCTGAAAAAGTGAAGGCAAGTGACTGAATAGGCAAAGGCCCATTTTTTGTAATTTCTTTAGGAATACTAGTCCTTTCAATTATTGGTGGGGCTGTAGCTCCTGATTGGCAGAATTAGCTTCATCTTTTAGAGGAGAGAAACACAGACCATAGCCCAGTGTTTAGAAGAGTCATAATCTTAAGAAAGGCTCTGGATACAAAGAACACACACACATGTGCAAGCAGTACCTCTAAAATTCTCCTGGAGTGCGATAAACAAACATCTACTAGCCCATGAATCATCAAATTATATGAAAGCAAGGCTAGAATGGATTTTAAGGAGTCACCAATTCCTTCTCCTGCTCCAAGAGCACAGGAGGTCAGGGGTGCCTGTCCCCTTAGCAGATGTTGATCCAGCCTGCTTCAAAAGTGTTCCAGATGTGTCAGTTCCTAAGGCAGACTATCCCAGTGCTTCAGTAACACCATCCAAACAGTAACAAATTGTTTTGCTAATATTTAATAAATAAAAAAGCCTCTGTTGCAATTTTAGCATGTTATTCTTATCCTCTCCACGTGGGAGAGGAGAGATTATTTCCTTCCTCTTTGCTGCAGTGGTTTACATTTTTGAGGACTGTTATCATGTCTCTGTTCAGTCTTCTCTATATTTAAAAAAACAAAAATTCCTTTGCTGTCTCCTCATAGGTTATATTTCACAGGTCTCTGAGTGCTGTTGTTGCTCTCTGAACTCTTTCCTGATGAATAACTGGAGAGTTTTGGACCATTGACAGTCTGCTTCAGCACAGGTGAAAATGCTCATAGGGGTGTAAGAGAGAGACATAACAGAGGAATAACGTTCTGTGTATTTGGATTGATAATGAGAGTCTGGAGCACAGGATGCAATTTTTGTGGGATCTGACTGAGTAGAAGTTTTCTGTTCGTCTTTGAGAGAAAAATCACTCTTTCCCTCCAGAAGGCCAGGACAGATGCTGGACAAAAATTCTTTTAGCACTCCTCAACTTTTTAAAATGTTGTGGTGAGCCACAGTCAGAGTGAGAATAGAGAGAAGGTGGGTCAGGCTACAGGGAGTCCAAGCTCACGTCCTGAAGCTCAGTTTTGATAATTCCCAGAAATCCTAGCAGACCAGACTTGCTTTGTCTCACAAAGGAAGGACTTGTCCCATTTGGTGAAGAGATTCTGAAGCCTCAGTGTTCTTTCCTTGTTGCTAGACTGTTAGATTTTGTCTTCTTTAGTAAAAAATTTGCAGTGGAAATGTAGATTAAAAATATTAATTAACCCCAGCAAAAGCTATTACTCAGGAACAGGGAGCTCAGTCAGACTATAGCCTGACTGGCAGTTCCCTGAGCTCCTTGAGAGCTCCAGTGGACAAATAACTCCCATGTCAATCCTTATCTTCGACACGGGAAGGTGTGAGAGGTTAGCAAAGGGTTATGTGCATTCCAGTACACACCCCCTCCCTTTAACAGTTCAGCCACAGCCTACAGAAATTACAGGTTGCTTCATGCTCTCTTTTCCTCCCCTTAGCTCAAGACAGTCTCACGCTTGAAACTTTTTCAACACAGTGGGTCACAAGGCACACACGTGTGCCCACACACACACACACACACAGAGGCACGCCCCCCATTGCATGATTTATTGGGAACATTGCACTGTCTTTTAGCGAGCCATACTACATACTTCTCTGCTGAGTCCTCAAGTGATTACCAAAACATCTTTCGTGATATTTCTGAATGTAAAGCTTGCTGATATCTAAATTTTCTTGTGAATATTTCTACTGACTTCAGTGCTTCTGGCCTTGGTCCCTATCTGAGTTTGGTCTCAGCAGTGTTTCCTAGCCTTGTTGTGCCTGGCAGCTTTGAAAAACATTTTCCAGGGTAAATCTCAGAAAACTCATCTAATTAAGGCTCCCTCTTATAAGCTGCTCTTTTCTTCTGCAAGTATCTGAATCTGGCCCTTGGGAACTGGGCAAAATAAGGATCTCCCTTCCCATTGCCCCTTTCTGTACGGGTATCTGTCCTGCTGTTCCTCTGCTGGAATTGAGTCTTCCCTGACTCTGACCCTGGCAGCAGCCCTTGCCATGATCACCTTTTGCATGCTGTGAACAAACACTGCCTAGTTCCCTCTGTGGCATTTCACCTGCATGACATTTTCCCAGTGACCTAGGATTTGAAGCTGGAACAAAATTGGGGTTTACTCACACAGGCTATTTCATAATGTTTGGATCACTCCCGGGTGCTTCAGCTAGAGCTGAGAGCATTTTGCAGAAAGGGAACAAATCCTCTGCAATGAACAACTCCCAGATTCCTTCTCTTGTACCCTCCCTCCTTCCAGGGGTCCCCACCACCTCCCAGCTAGAGACAACTGACCCAACGATAAGCTGAGGGGTAAATCTATAAATGGTATGTTAATGGCATTCCCTTCTGCCACCTTTGTTTATTCCCATCCTAATTCCACACACTAAACATAAAAGAAACCCTCAGCCTTGCTTACTCTCTCCCTTCCCCCGTCTCTGCCCTCCTGACAAAGTTTCCAAATAAACCTTGAAAGCCACTATCAGTTGTAAAATGTCTAATCAATGAAAGACACAGGAGTCAGTAATATGAAACCCTCTGCCTCAAGATCTCTAGTGCTCCTTGCTGAACTTCAGCCTTTAAGGTCAGGCATTGTAGCTGCTGTTTGGCTTGATGTTCATTGAATGCAAAGTCAAACAAGGGGCAACCCTGAGTAGGTTATTCCTCTGTTTACAAAGCAAGCAGCACACTGACTTCTGGCAAAGGAACTTTAAAAGGGCATCCTCACCTAAAGGGCCCTGGAGAAAAAGAGGGGGAGATTTTGTATAGCAGGACCTGGAGCATCGTTCTCAGTGGGCTGCTTTGTCCTGGAGTGTGGACAAACTGCAGGCAAGTGAAGCACCAGTGGCTGCAAGACAGTGAAAGGCATCTTTGCAAAGAAGCCTTTTAGAGGAAAAGCATGAGGAGGATGGATAAAGTCAGTGCCTCCTACAAAGCCCCTTTTAATCCACAAAAAGTCTTCTTGACTACAGTGAGCTTTGCAGCAGCCCTGAAGGGAGACAGCAGGGGAGGGGGAGATTCCACCAGGGAGGAGGGAAATTATTTAACGTGGTAAAAATACAAATACAATGGGATGAAATAAAAACAGCAGCACCTGACAACAACACAAAATTTGCTGATGTTTTGGCATCATGTGTCCAGGAAAAGGAAGACCTGTGTTTTTACAATGGTTCTAATTTGATGTGATTTCGCTCTGAGGAGTGTACAGCAACCAGACAAAATAATTCTATTTTATGGTGGAAGGTGGGATTAGAAAAGTCAGCGCAGTTATTGGATTTGGTGCTGAAGCTACTTTTGGGGTTTTTGCTGCGGGGTTTCAAGGGAAAACAGAATTATCAGGCTCAAAAATGGTTTTTGTACAAGACATTATGTTCACATTTTTCCTCCCTGCTAGGATCTCCCTACATTAAATTGGGACTGAGAGGTTTTAATGTTTGGTGTCTTCAAACAATTTTGTCAACATGCAGCTGGGATTTGTTTACATTTTAAAGAAAGTCGACTTAGTTAAATAGCCAAGTGGTTACAAGTGTTATGGTTATGGCAATGCCTCAGGTCAAGACCAGAAATATAAAGTGCAATGATGTATATTCTTCAGAAGATTATGTTACTGAGGGCAACCCACCCTGCAGTCAGTGGGAAGACTTTCTCTGTCTTTAGAGGGCTTAGGAGCAAATATGTACTAATCCAGTAACTACGTGCAAAATATATATTTATTTGTGGTCAAACTGCCTTTTTGTGCTGCAAATTGCAAATCAAATACTTGTGCTTAATCTGGTTTGACGGGTATTTTACATTACTTGGTGCAGACACAGGACCTACTAAAGCCTTTTTGCTTTAGTTTGTCACTTCTTCAGCATTTGTGATATTTATGAGAAGCTCTTTGAAAGATATTTTGCAGTAAAACTTCCCAGTGGAATGGGAGAATTTCAGGCCTGACAGTAAAAATCACTGCTCTGTACAGTTTTGATCCTGAATCAGACACAAGTATTTCAGTGGGGTGGTTCCAAAGGCTTTGCTGGAATCCCTCCGATTTACACCCATATGAGATCAGCATTAGGCCCCAGTGTTTTCATTTTTCATTTGTTATTCTTGGCCCTGGTGTCCTTTCACCACTGTTGAATACAATGTTCCTAAAACACCAGATGTGCTTGTGAGATGAGGGAATACAGCAAAAAAATAGATTGCAGGGATTCACTAAACAGCACATGATCTTCTTTGCCCTGTAGTCTGAATTCAGGGCTTTTACACCAGTATAGTCGCATTTATTTCTACAAGATTGTTTCTGATTACCTTTAGGAAATGAAGTTGTAAATCCTTCCTAATCTAAGTACTTAACAAGATCCCTGCACTATGCTCAGAATTAGCTTGCACTATGACTGATGGTTAATATACAGCATTGGCCATAGACTTGGTAAAAGTTCTGGATTTCAAATAATTTTAAGAATATTTCAATCACTATATAACTTACTGGTCCCAAAACATTATAGGCTTTGTCACTCTTTCACCACTGAGTGTTCATATTAGGTGCTTGGCCATCTTAAGGAACATAGTTATTACCCAGAGTTCATACCAGTTATCACATAGTTTATACCGGTTAAAACTGGTGGGAGATCCACATCTGCCCCAGTATCCAGATTCCTTTGATGTGGTAGGGAAGAACAGGTTCAAATCTGCAGAGCGCTGGCCACTCCAATCTTAAACAGCAAAGCATTAAACAGAGTGCTGAGCTTTAGCTGAATGAGTAATGTGACCAAAGGACCCATCTGCTCTTCAGCCTGCACAGCCAAGGCTGCCTGGGATCACCTGCCTTCATCTCTGCTTGCACTTGATTCCTACAGCCAGGCTGTAACAAAGTCATCTATTTCAAAAGGCTGAGGTGTCTTCTCTGTCTATGGAAGTCACAGAGAATTGTTTTCTCATGCAGGCAGCAACTGTAAATTTAGTACTTTAGAGTTATGTTTTGTTCTCATTTATACCAAAGTATATTTGGAGTAGGGCTCTTGATGTCAGAAATTTGCCTCAAATTAATGCTGGTACAAATGAGGCCAGAATCTTCTCCAGCGAGTATCCACTTTCCACCTCACTCACTAAATCCCACTGAAGTCTAGCAGTGGGAGCAAGATCAAACCATTCGCTGCATGTACATGAATAAAAGTATCTGTATTTCTAAGTGTGTCCATCCTGGTTCAGCCATGAAGCAGGGGCTGCCAAGACAGAGGAGAGGAGGAAAAGGTGCTGTGCTTGATACCAGCCTTGGTTCCCAGGGCTCCATAATTGACTCATGCCCTGGCAGAAAGCAGAAACCTTGTGGCAGACACCAACTGGTGGGATTGCATCTGTACAGTCATTCATTATGTCTGTTCTTCCAGGCACAAATTCTTCTTACGAGGTACTCAAAATACAGACATTATTAGTCCCTCTTCTCCTAAAAAATAATAGAAAACAGCATTGGCAGAACGTTTCGCTGAGCCAATCTCCAACAAGTTATTCAGCAGGCAATGTTTTATACAGTGCTATTTTCTGCTCAGAAGTAAAACCAGGAGTTTAACTAGCTGTGTCAGTTATAATTCTGTACTACTTTCTTTGTAAAGCTCTCTCATCCAGATAACATCTTCGATGTTGTTAATGTATTTCTGCCTAAAATTCCCTCTTAGTTTTATTAAGAATATGTTATTGAGTACTCTTTCTCTGCCTCAAACACTGCCTTCCATTCCAGAGGTGGCTGAATTGCCATGGTGAGCAGAATGCTCTTTGTGTCCACAGTAAATAATCAGGTGGGAAACTCTTTTAGGTGCCCGGAGATCTCTGAATGGAGGATGCAGCATAAAGTCAGTCACTCCTTGGCAGGAGTATATGGGGTTTCTGGATGATGGGTGAGGTGAGAAGACCAGGAGTGAATCTAACAACATCAGCTGAAGATGTAGTGACCCATCCTTGCTCCTTTTTTCATTCTCAGTTTTGAAGGGTTACAAAAGAAAGTACATTACCACATACTCTTCCATAAATAAAAGGTGCCAAAGACATTAAAGAACTAAAATTATCTCTCTGGCTTTAAAAATACTTCCCGTTTTCACTGTCTTCCCCAGTGTATTTCATCTGTGACCTGAAGGGATAGTTCAAGGAATAAGAGACATCCAACCTATGTTCATGTTTAAAAAAATCTAGGGTGGTGGTTTTGTGACACAGATCTTAGTGACAGGTGACCAAGCACCTGTGCTCCAGAAGTGCTATGGACTTGATCAAAACACACTGGAAGTAATGGAGACATCCGAAATGACTGTAAGGTAGCCCCAGAACCTTGCAATTTCAAAAGTTTGCTCTTTATGCTTCAAATTCTCCATTCTAGTAGGTTAATTATGTATCAGCATTCCCTCATGAAGCAATTGGGATGCTCCTCAAGGTAGTAAGCAAAAGAAAAATAAATATATGTGATTTTTCATTCCACCATCCCATACTTAGTTCTAAGTGAATTTCATGACTTGAAAAGTGTCAGGTTGATGGCCCAGGCACAGGCATTTTCCTTTCATCTACAAACACTTCCTCTAGCAGCAGAACAAAAGCCTTCTCCATCCTGATCCCTGACAGTACATCTTCAAACTGAAGAGACTTCAAATGGCAGGCCCTTTAAGTCCTTGATCTGTCTGGCAGACTCTGTAACAAAGGGGCAAATTTGTAATGGGGCTTTTTATGGTACATGTCTCTAACAGAGACTCGACTGGGAGTCTCAAATTGTCTCAGATCAGTGCTGCCTAATATTATTATGCACTGGTGTTCTAAAAATAGTTCTGATTAGATTATAATAGATAAAAACCCACAGAAATGGTTTAGAATGCTAACAGTTTATTTTGGAATAAGCGGAATTTTTTCCCAGTGAAATATATCATTAAGCTAGAAAAAAAGTGGCTCCCACAGGAATCCTTTTTTGTATGTCCATTAACTAATAGGAAGGGTGGCTTGGCTTGTTATAATTTTTACAAAAAGACACTGAACTGTGGAAGCCAAGAAATGTGGTAACAAAAGCATTTCTCACAAACTTCATCAGTCTTGTGGAAGTGCTGGCCATGATACCCGATTAAATCAGGCATCTCTGCCTGCCCGTGGTGTAGGAGTTGCAAGGTTACCTCAATCTAAACAGGCAAAGGTGAACCATAGTCTTTCCCAGTATATAATCCATAGTAAATGCAAAGAATATTGGAGGGTTTATGTTAGTGTGATAATGCAACCATTTTTCTTACAGATGCCTAAAACAGGACTTCCAAAATCTGCTGTTTATAACTATCAAACTTCATCCCGACTTACTTGATTCTTTTTCCTCTCATTGTAATAGAATTAGTGTTCGAAGAGCAGTTCTTCTTCCTTGAAAACTGGTTTAGAAAGAAATTTTTCCTGTCAGACAGCACCTGCCATCTGAATGAAAACAGCATCCTTGGCAATTGGTGTTTTGTCCTGGTCACTTGCAGACAGAGGCTCTGATCCTTTGCTATCTGTTCCCTGGTTTGAAATCTCACAACCAGATGCTTTCCCTCGTCACTCAGGGCTGCATCCCTCAGTCAGGTAGGCGAAAAGGAAGGGAAGAAAGCAGAACAGCTTTACAAGCGGCTTGGATAGAAAGGTGCTGATAGTGGAAAGTTCCTGCTCTTTACCATCACAGGACAGTCTTGCCTCCTGCCAGCTTATGATAATGAACACCACAGGCACTTGCCTGAGAGCATCTCGATTTAAGCTTTTTTCCCCCTAATGAGTCAAAGCAAGGGAACAATTCGACCCGCCAAATAGGAGAAATCCCTGTTGTGCTTCTGCCCAGGCAGGAGTAAGTCCCCGTTGGATTCCCATGGGGAAGGGCTGCCTTTGTGTGGGATTGTTGACGGTCTCTGTGCCCATCCCCTGCTGAAGCATTGCATCTCCTCCTCCCAATTTGCATCTCTCCTCTCGGACCCGTGCCCTCGGGCGCATTTCCAACACCTGTGCATTTTTCATTACAGAGCTGGACCAGCTGCTTCTGCCGGCTTCTTAGAGGGCCAGCGTGCCCTTCTACGAGCAGCAGCCAGGGAAAAAGGACAGCGTGTCCTTCTGCCAGCCCCAACCTAAACCAGACAGTTGCAGTTTACCTTTCAACAGCCCTGAAGGAGATAGGGATGGGGACTTGGTCCCCAGAGAGGGATGATGCCACCAGCAGCACTGGGACATGGAGCACTTGTGTTGGTAAGAGCAGCCTGCTGTGTGCTGTCTCACGTGTGGAAAAGGATGTGACAACAATTAGCTTTTCTACAGAAGCAATGGGAAGAAAAAGAGAAATTCCATTCACATCAGAAGATTTTATTTTCAGGGGTTTTTTTGTCCCTGCCTGACTGTATCGGTCTGAGGTGCTCCTGTATTCTAGGAAAATAGAGATCCAGTGGATAATAAAAACAATGAGAAAACTGAACCACAGAAAAGGAATGTAAGGAAACAAAATAGAGCACAACTTAAGAAAACAAATTATATTTTACACTTACCAATTCCCTCTCAGACTAAAGGCTAGCTAGGAGTACTTTCAAGGAACAGGCAATGAGAATTTAAATTAATTGCTCTGACCCACAAGGACACATCGTGTTGCAATTTAAAGGTGACTAAAGACTGGCCAACAGGACAGGGACAACCTAATTTTCTGAGGGAACTGTATATTAGCCAGACCTTTGGTTCAGAAAATGCCTTTTATAAGTTCTCTGCTCAGTGAACTGCGTGGATTTACTTCACAGGGTTACACAAGCCTGAAAGCCTTTGAGCTTTGGACTGTCTGTACCAGAGTTCTGAAAACTTCTCCTGATTGTTTCAAAGATCCATTTTGTTTTAAATGTTTTGTGTACTTCTACCTCTGTAAAATGTCTACTCTCTCCTCAGTTCTTTTAGCAGAGTTTAGGAGCAACTCCACAGAAGCCAGAGGTGCTTGTTGTAAAACCTGCTTCACTGAAATGTTGGTTGGTTGGTTGTTTTTTTTTTTTAAATTGTTTTTCCAGCAGCATTGGTATTTCCTCCTCCTCCCCAAACCACCTCACCTTTTTCCAGTCATCTATTCTTTTGACTATTATTTTAAGTACACCAGTAACAATATTGATGTAAGTTCAGTCCAGAGCACTTAAAATAATAGAAAACCACAGGCGAACCCTTTGGCTTCTTTTTTGTGCTCGGTGTGGGACTGTTAGCACAAAAGCTGATAGCTGATAATGAGCAACCCTATGGCGAAAGATGCTGGAACACTAAGCTGTTTCTGCGGGCTGATCCAAAGTATAAGGAAGTTAATGGACGGCTTTATACTTCGGGCTCCAAGATGATGGGCTGGTATCAGGTTTTAAGAGGATGTATAATAGGCTAATTGTTCTGAAGAGATAACAGCAATTTGCAGCTGGATGGGTATAATGGGGTATTCATTCTGTGATGTTTTTACATGCGGTAAAGCAATTTTTTTTTACTCATTATAAACCTATTTACCAAGGAAGTTAATACAAGAGAAAATTAATAATTTGGAAAGGTCTGAATTCCTTAACAGGGATATCCTACCTGCATACCTGGCAGCAAATTCATCTGCTGATTGAAAGAGTAGTTATCCTCAAAATGATTGTAGGATGTGCTGTGGAGTGTTGTATGCTGCCTATGTTATCTGCAGAATTACCTGAAAAGACACGTAGAAATACAATCAGCATGGGGAAAGACCCCTATTTTTATAAGCAGTATCTATGTCTGTTGTATTTGGAAAACACAGAAAAACCGAAAATGAAGGTAATTTGATAACTCGACGGAAAGAAGAAGCTCAGATGTTTAAGGGATCACTGAAGCAAAAATGGCAAGGCTGAGCCCTGGCTCTGGCTGCAGCCTGTGCTACCCCGCAGACAGCCTAAAGGGGAGCTCCAGCTGCAAGCCCAAGAGTCCAAGATAACAATCGCTTGGAAACACTTGTGCCAAGAAGTGTGGCTCCATTACTGCTCTCCCCCTAATGCAAAGGATAATAGAATCAGAAAGATGCAGGTCTAGAAGTGGCCTCAGTAAGTCCTTTAATTGGTTTCCTGCCCGAAGGCAGAATGAACTGTACTTATGCTATTTCTGGTAAATGTGTGTCTAACTTGTTCTTAAAGGTCTGCACTGATGGAGGCTTTGCAGGCTCAGAGGAGAGGGCAGGTGGTGGAGACACCCAAGGTGGGATGGCAAGATGGAAAGGCAGACAGAGGTGGAGAACCAGCTAACCAGGAGGAGCTGGTACAACAGCAAGGGAATGTGATCAAAAGAAGCAAAAAAGTGAAACATTTCAACCATAATATGTATAAGAAAAATCCAAAGAATGTGGAGCGTAGGATACAAAAGCCAGAGCAAGGCTGTTTGTCAGGAATTAATTGAGGAAACCTGGAGTTCACACAACAGGAAGTTAGGTAAGAGAAGTAGGACTTGTGCAGCAGGAAAGGTGGACTGGTGCTGGATTCCCTACACATTTTATTATTCGATTTTTTTTTTAAAATATATGTTATTCTTCTTGTTGCTTAACCAATGATCCTATGAACATCAAAGCAATTGTTACCTTGAAATCTTTCTAGACACCCAGAGTACAATTTATGAAGTGCTGTGATCTAGAGGTGGTTGCTCTAACTGTTAGATCCATGAGCAAGGGTCTCAGCAGCAGCACTGAAGTGCTTCCCTAAAAAGTCATTGTAGTCAAGTGTGAAAACCTAGCCAGAGGCATGAAGTTCTCTCCTGGATGTCTGTCAAATAATGCTGCCACTGAGAAGCTGTTAGACCATTGGTGAGAACTTCTTTCTAAGGTAACAAATTTGATATATATGTATATATTTATATATTTACTAGCAATTTGCAGCTGAAAACAGTAGACCAGTACAAGACGAGGAGGAGAATGTAAGAGAAAGGAGGAGAAAATGGAGGCTGAGCACTTTACCTGGTATAAATTAACTTGCTGTCTGTACTAGATGGCTTGATAATATCCATGTAAGGTTGAAGACAAGTTACAGAAGGGCATCCTCAGGACCTTGTTTAGGTAGTGAATACCTCTACAATTCCAATGTCGCTCAGCCAGTTATGCTTTTCCCATATGGGAGAGGAGAACAGATGTTATTCTACAGCTCAGGTTGAATAAGGTGTCCAGTCAGCGTGTGGTGATGATACCTCTTGGTCTTTAAGCCCATGGATCTTAGAAATGTCCACAACCAGTCCGTGACCTCGTTCTCAGCCCATACCTGAAATGGAAATTTCCTCAGCAGAACAAGTGCCACTTCAAACACTTGCATCCCTCCTAACCAGCGCATAGGTGGCTCTGAAGAGCCATATGGCCTTTGTTAGAACAGGAGACAGATGGAATTGGGAAGAGATTAAAACTCCATAAAAAGAACTGAAGTTACAGCATACAGTACGCGGCTATTCATTATCACCAGACATATTGTCTTGACACTGATTGCACAGAGGAATGAAAACCTGTATAAGATTGGGTAAATGAAACAGGGTTTCAGTAATATGCTTCAGTAATATTCAGAGTCAGTAATACACTTTGCAAACACACACAGAAACAGAGAAGCTGAATTTTGAGAAACCCTCTCTAAGTCCCTTATCTTAAAGGGTCTGCACCATTAACCTAACTGTGCTGGAGTATGACACATTAGAGGTGCTCCAGGTGAGACGGTGATGACAGAAGCTTGATAATAATGCTTATCTTGCTTCTAAGTAAAGAAAAGTACTATGCTACATCATCAGCTCTAGGCCACATTCCAGATTGTTTGATGGTGGAATGGCTTGAGGCTGGAATGACACTGAGGAACTGTAAGTGAGAAAGGAGGCTCTGTAGTGTCTCTGCAGGGTCTTGCTGCTCCTCGTGTAAAAGGCTTCTTATAGCAGAGCTGTGCTTTGCATAGACAGGATAATGCTGGTTGCTTTGAGGCTGGTGGATTATGCTATAGAAAGTCACCTTCTGGCTCAGGTGTCAGGTGTTGAATACATTCTATGAGTGCAGCAGAACTACATGATTACTCAGGAGAACATCCATCCCTGAAATAATAAAAGTGTTCAGGAGTGAGGCAGGATCTCTAACAACTCCAATGAAAATATTGCTTTCCTGCCTCTTCCCCATGCAAGGGTGAAATGCTACAGCATGTTGGCCCGCTGGCAGCTACACCACCACAACTCAAGACCTTCTGTCCCTTTCTTGTCCTAGAAAGTTTTAAGGTAGCCAGCTGAAGAGTATGACACCTGGATTCTCCTGGTATGAAACAGAAGAAGTGGTCATTCTGGCCACCACAAGCAAGGTTTATGGAGCAGCCAGGTTGAACCTGCAGTCGCTGCTGATGAAACCCTGCCTGGATTCCACCCATGTGACTTCACTTGTGAGACGAGTAATGGTTGCATGTATTGCTTCGAGGCCAAGTTTGAGGCAAGAGATTCCTTCTGTGTCTCCAGTGTTATTCTGGTATATTTTATTTGGCCCAGAATTTGGGAAAACAAGAGGGAGGTTTTCCGTAGGGAGTGGAATGAGGAGGCAGGAAGGGCTACCATATTTCTCCAGACGGAAACTCCTACAGTGTTAGAGTCCAGCACTGCTGCAAGTGTCAACAGATCAAATATGATACAGAAGGCCCTCTGCCAACTCTTTGCTACTGCAGCAGCAAACTGGGAGGAAAGCAGAAACTTATATCCAGTACCACGAGCTGGGTTCAGCCTCTGCTGCAGAAGGATGGAGCAGGAAGAAATCAGAAACCACCTTCTCCTTCCCATGTGGTGGGACGTGGGCTTGTCCAGGGCCCTCAACAGGACAGGGCTGACCCAGAGAAGCTCATCTGCTGAGGCAGGTGTGGTGGTAGCAGTTTCTGTGGTAGGATCTTAATATGTGAATTTCTTGTCCCCGTCGTTGTGCCCCAAGGAAGACCCTGAAAATTGAGTTGCCTCCAGACCTCAAACTGTGCCCCCCAGTGCCAGGGGGTGTGATTCAGAGCAGCAGCTGCTGAGGGCAACAGATTGAGCAGTAATTAGCTGCTGTTAGTCATCCTCTTCCCAAGTACAAGTGGTGTAGCATTTGATTATTTCAACACAGTTGGATGTGGGAGGGAAGGTAGGCCTGGAAACATTTTCCTGACAGCATACTTCTCAGCTCTTTTAAAACACCTCTCATGTTGACACTCAGCACAGCATTTCAAATAAAATGCTATTTCCTCTTGTAGAGCAGCAAGGAAAAAATGCTGTCACAGGTTTTATAACAAACATTAGGTAAGCAGCAATCATACTCATTGTGCAATCCGGGATTCAGGTAGGAAAACAATCCATAGATGGCTAAGAGAGAAGTACATGTGTCTCAACAACCTGAATAAGGTGTGAACCGCTTGAGGACATCAGGGAAGGGACAGGGTTGAATGGGCTAGTGGGACAACTTCACAGAGCTAAGTGTGAAGAACAAAAAGGCATAGTTTTGAGACTGGAAGCTAAAAATTGACTGAAGGAAATGTGGGTTATTTGTGCTCAGCTAAGCTCTTCTTGTTCCTTTCTCGTGATGTCATGAAAATGTCCTGTGGTCTGTCTTCAGCAACTGTCTGTCCTTCTGGCAGTGTAGTGTCAGTGGAGATGTTCATTTGTACTGTAAAAACCACACTCTTAAATAGCAAAAAATCCCAAACCTTTTGAAAGGGCTTGTAACTTTTTTCTTCTTTTTTTTTTTTATCTGCTGCCTCAGTATTTTATCTTCCTCCTGAACTCACAATGCCCTACTTTGCTCTTGGGCAGACACATTAGAACTCCCCACTCAACTGCACCTCTCTCAGAAGGGCTTTGTGCTGGTCCTCTCAAATCCTGATGTACAGAAGTCTCTGTGGAGGGAAACATTTAGGGATATGGGACATCTGCAGATCCTGAGCAAGTGTAAGGTTCTCAAAATCCACAGAGTAAATTTCTGAGTGGTAACAAAAGATTTGACAAGGAAAGCTCCCATATATATAAATTTTGGCTTATTGGGAGGGTTTAAAGAGTTGCAAGCGAAAAATTAGTTAGGATTATGTTAGGATTCTAGCATTCCCAATATCATGGGTGCAGCCTAAGAGAATTCCCATCTCAAGTAGAGCCTGCATTGTGTACTACAGGTAAACAAAAATAGATAAATGCTGTCTGTCTATGATCAGTTTTTTAAAGGCAAAATATTTTTCTTACCAAGCAAACTTGAAAGAAAAAGGAATCAAGACAGTAAGCTAAATATGCACTCTGAAACTGCTTAGTCCAACATTTAGAGCATGTTGTTGTCAGCTTGCATTTTTAAAAACTCTGAACCAGCCAGCTGAGTTAGCTGAGCTGCTAACAAGCAGGCTCGAAACCACACCACAGTGGTGGTTACTTCTCTCTCCTGTATAAAGATCTCAACAGCATTGATAAAATGATACGAACAGCTTAATATCCTGGCATGGTGTACAGGTGTTACCAGTTCTACAGGCACTAAAAGAGGGTGTATGTCTTGCTTTTGAAACATGAGGGGTGGATGACCAAGAAAATGTCCATATTCAGGGTGTCAGAATTGAGAGATATAAATCAGTGCATTGGTTTTGTTTTTTTCTCAACCAAGTATTTTCAACAATGCATTTTACTGACAGTGATGAACTCATTATTCTTAGTATCAGGGTGATGAACTCTACGTATAGCAGCCTGTGCAAGTAATTAATTTCATGTTCTTATATGTCTCTCATTTTTTATGTTTTAACTCCCTAGATATTGAATGCTCTTTTGGGATTGTCACTGAAACAGTGTCAAGTAATACAGTATCAGCTGTGTTTTATTGGGGGATTATTCCACATTCAAATATATTCAAACTTTTCCATTTTTCCATTCAACAACTCACTTTGGTAGTTCTAATGTTACTTTCCTGTGTTGCATTAATCCTCTCTAGGGTTTAATGCTTTAAATATTTATAGACTGTTGTAATGACCAAATAATTACATTTCTAATCTTCAATACCTCCTGCATGGTAATAACACTTACATTTTAACAGAAATTAGGTTTGTTGAAATAATCTAATTAAATTAACAGAAATTAGGCCCTTTAAGGAGGTAAATAATGGCTTAATAAAAAAGAAATAATCACAACGTTATAATTGGTTTTACATTGCAATTGACTGTCAATACAAAATCTATCACATGTGATGCTATATATCTAGTAGATTGAGGGGACACAAAAGATTCAGGTCCAAGGAACAACCATAACTTGCCTGTTGTGTCTGATAGCATATATGATGCTTGAATTTTGGACAAAGAAGCATAACGTGAACTCGGGTTTTTTTTCCAGTTACGAAGAAATCTTGTGCAGATGTTGAGCACAGAATTTACACAAACTCAGGCATTTCTGTGATTTGTGCCTCATGCTATCTTGGGCTACTGCCAAAAGTGTAAGCTGCTCAGAGACTGTTTGTTTCCCCTGAGATTATATATTCCCTGTAATGCAAGATGTTTTTAAAAAGTAATTTACTCACTGTGACATTAGAGGTCCTAATGAGTAGATCTATATTTCCTTCTGGGTCTTTTCTGCTTGAAAATCCTGGCAAACCTCATAATGAATGTTGTGTAATCTCTGTCACTTGATCGTGGATCTAATTTTGGGTACTGATGTTTGATTTGGGGATTTTTAGTACTTTAAGAGAGACCAGAATTATTTGCCTTTGCATGACCTGCATTGTTTTGAATCTTAAGTGGTGTACCTGTAAATCACATAATCACTATGAGCCTGATCCTTCAGACACTTACTGCTGTGTGCAATGTAAAATGTCACTGTGGCTGCTTATAGGTCTAAGTACTGTTTCCCAGCTCAAGTGTTTGCAGATTCATGTCCTGACAATGCATGTCTGCCTGTCTGTCTCCAGCCAGAGTAGAGAGGCTGCTGAGGGGGGCACAAGGTGCTGGGAGTAAACAGCTTATGGTTCAGGTTGCAGGCCCCCTCAGAAGTCAAACACTGCATCCCAAAGTGGGTGGAGTGAATGACAGAAAATGACTCCGACTCATCAAAAAGTTTTAATGATTTGTCTTTATATTGGTATTTCTGTAGAAAATCTGTCTAGTTATTTTCTTGTAGCTGAGTGTTTCAAAGCCATGGCTGTATTTAAACATACCTGTTTCTTGAGGCTTTGTCCTACATCACTCCTTCTATCCTTCATAATCTGGTCTTTACGGTGATGTTGGTTGTGTCCCCAGAAGTTAATGTCTTTGCTTTCTAGCTATCAGTTGCAGTTCATAGTTTGTGAATGGATGTACAAGAAGAGGAAGTTGTTTTCAGGAAACAAGAATATGAAACAGAAACATTTTAAAAGACTGATATTACAGGACCAAAACAGCAGAACCACTGTATTGGTGTGAGAGGTAGATAAATTAGGCAAGCTGTTTCTCAGAGGAAGACATTAAAATATAGGCTGATGTTTTGTGATAGAGTCAACTATTTGTGACAGTCCGATCAGGCTTGTCAGCATTTAGGTAGTACCACATGGATGAAAAAGGAACAGCAAGCTGTTTCAGTGTATATCAGTTTTCAAATACACTCAGATGGCCTCTCCCTTTGCAGCTGAAGCTTGAAGACAATCATCAGGCTTCCAAGGCCTCTGATAAACGTGAAGTAGATTCCCTGGAGTGTTTCACTTCAGATCAAGCACAGCAAAAGATCTAGTGTTATCTGTGTGGCACCTACAGCTGCCTGACTCTCTGCCCAGCCTTGGACACAGATTTGAGCAACATGAGAGCTGCTCTGACCTGTGTCATCTGGCAGTGGTCCCCAAGAGCTATGTTTACCCTGGATAATTTTTCATTAGATTACAATTACACCACTGAAACTGCATGAGTGGGAAAACATTGCACGTGTGTAGCAGGGATCATTCAGGTAAGGACTTTTGTTTAAGTCACTTTGAATACCAGTGTGTTTATATGGTCAATAAAACCTTTCACTGCTGACAAACCACTGTGGTAGGCTGTGCATCAGCTGCTGGTTGCCAAAAATGTGTTAATGCTTCAACTCTGTGCCTTTGCTCCTGGTCCCCCCAGGCTGCCAGAGGAGCCAGCTGCCCGAGTCCACAAGTGGACAGCTATGGAACATGCACAACATGCCAATCACTCCTCCTGCTGAGTATTTGGCAAGGAGAGAAGTGACTTGAGGAGGTTGCTCCAGATTTATACTGCTCCCTTCAGCCAAATGATCACGTTTCTCTTTTCTGCAGGACTCCTGCCTTACCAAGGGCTTTGTCCTGCAAGGCGTTGAGTCCCACCATGAGGGACTGTGTGCTCTCACTCTCCCCCTGTCAGTGGCTGTGGAGAGCGCTCATTATCTTTCAGGAATGCTCAACACCTTTCAGAAATGGGCAGAACCTTCCAGTACTGGAGCTGGTGTAAATGGCACCAGAGCAGACTAATGTTTTGCATTTAGACCAGACTGTGCTTTTGAAGGACATGAGGAAGTTGGTTATGCTGGATATAAACCTGCTCCTGCTTTGACTGAAGTGAGTAGTATTTTATTTTTGTACTTTGATGTAGAGAAGAGCAGGACTGGACCTGCTGTGAGAGTGATTGATTTTCATCAGCTTGTGAGCAGCGAGCAGAAAGGAGGGCAGGTTGACTGCTGCAGAGCATCACTAACACATTCAGTTGCAAACACAGCATCACCATCTTCCTCACACTTCCCTCCACCCACTTCCATCAAACAGCTTCTCTTCATTAAAGCAGTGCCCCTGCTTCTGTGCTTGCTTTAGAAGTGTTATGACACTGCTGTGAAGCACAGAATTCCCTGAAGCCTCAGAGAGAGGAAAGATAAATGAGGCATCCTGAGCAATTGACTAAAGACACAGAAAAAGGAAGAACACAATGCTGATTTCAGCAAATATCTGTGCTTCCACAACACTTACTCACTGTTAGACTACTTCATAAACTCATTGTGTAAAGAAACATTGCAAGAAAAGCCATGAAGATGACAAAGAATTAAGCAAGCAATGATTTTCCTCTGCTCTCAGTAGGACCAACATTGAATTTGGCTACAGCAACCTGCCATTATGGCTTGATATACTTTGAAATAGTGCACGAACAATAACTGAATCTCATCTCTGATAAAATTCACTATTTGAGTTATTTTAAATGTCCTTTCATCATGTTCCTGTTGTTCAACTTTATCAGAATGGATTATATTTGGAGAATGTACATAGATACATATGCTAATAATAAATACAATACTTGATTAGATACAAACAACAGGGAGCCAGCAGCACAGCCTACAATGGGCTCTGGACTAAAAATCATTACAGAAAATTGTACTTTGGTCATAAGAAACCAGAGTTAACAACTCATTGATACATCCTTCTGCTGGTTCTCTCACTGACTTACTTTCACACGGTTAGAATACATTTGTTAATGTAGTTCAAGAGAATAGTGAAAAAAGGGAAAGATAGTTATATTTTCTATTCTGGTAGTTAGGATGGGGGTGGATGGGTGGGTGAAAGGAAACGTAGGTTTCAATCTGATGAAGAAGCACATGCTATCCTCCAGTTTTATGGTGCATGGTTGTTGACATTTTCTCAAGCAATAAATGTCACATAAATTCATCATCTCTGGATTCAGTCTTTTTTATAGTCTGGCTCTCTCTTTCACTAGTCCTTCAGCTAGAGCTCATGCTTTGCTCAGGTATCTTGGCCATAGTGTGGACCTGTCTTCCTGCAGACCTAGCAGACTCTGTAAGCTAAGAGGGCACAAAGAGGGATGTTTAGTTTTAAGCCCTGTAAGACTTGCAGCTCTTGATCTTTTTCAGTTCCCACAGTCCCTGCTTGTGGAGAGACTATCCATATTCAGAGGTTTTGGCAGAATTCACCATCCAACACCATCTGATGGACCACCTACTAGAGAGCCTGAAGACTCAAACTGCCCATAGATCCTGGAGATGGTTACAAGGATTTCATAACCCACCTGACTTCCAGAGCTACTTGCAAGTGCAAAACCTCACTAAAGATAAAAGAAATTAAAGGTTTTAGAACAAGGTTCCAATTAACTTTGGCTTTCTGGGGGCAACAAACAAAACAAAACAGAGTATCTGAAAAGTTACTCTCCTTTCTCAAGCATGTGGTCTTGAAATACTTTGTTTCGCTGACTTGCAGCTGTGAGAAACAAAAGTGAACATTGTGGCAGAGGCCTAGATTCAAGAAATGTCAAGGAAAAAGGGGAAACTGTGGTAGAAAAATGTGTATTGTCACTGTTGTTGTATGGGAGTTGCTGCTACCTGGTAATGGGCAATAAAACTGAGATGAAGAGTTTCTTTGAAGAGCACTTGGGTTATGGAATAAAATCACATGCATCAAAACTATGGCATAGCCTCCTGTATTGCATAATATATTGCATAAGAGAAAATAGGGAATAGCTGTTTCACATTAATACTTTGTCACATGGGCAGGTCATGGATGCCAACAGTGGATGAAATTTCACTGGAGAAAGCAAAACAGAAAAAAAGTTTTCTGATTCTGTCAGCTTCAAAATCACACTTCATTCAGAGGAATTTTTAAAACTATTATTGTTCTAAGCAAGATGACTGTAACTAAAAAGGGCTTGACAGAAGAAGGATATTTTTACTATGTCGAGTGTCAGCCCTTTAGAGTCAATTGAAAGTCTCTTTGACTATAATTTCTCAAGTATAGTCAAGCTCCTTATTTCTGTGGATTTTTCTTAGGGCAATGGGCAAAAGAAATATTTTTAATTGGCTGGGGAGCTCTGACACTGAAACTATTTTAATTACTTGTTTCTAAACATAGAATACACATAGAATTTACTTTAAGGCTTATTAAATCTTGCTGCAATACTGAAATTTTCCATTTAGCCTAAACAGAGTTTTACAGATTAAAAGAAATAAAATTGAAGGGAAAGCAAGCCCACACTCTTTATTACATTCATCTTTTTTTAGAATGACAAAATTAAATCAACACCCACATAAAATATAATTGCCAATATCATACCACTTCATTTTTGAGAGCCAAAGAAGACAAAATCCATCATTCCCACCTCCAGGTCAGCTGCTCAGCTTTTCTTTCTTTCTTTTTTTTTTTTTTTCTTTTTGCCCAGATGATTGCTCAGCCTACCTCTGCCCAGAAGAGGAGCCAATGAGAAGGACCGGGTGTTAGGGGCCTCACACTTAGCACTTGGTTTGGAGAACTAACCTTAAATTTCAAGACTACTAAGGAATGTGCTGGATCAGACACCGGGGAGGTGCCTTTTTTACATAATTACCACAGTTTTTAGTAGAAGAGTGCCTCAGGCACCCTGTGGCTATGCATGGCTGGGCTGTAGTCTCTTTTGCAAAGCTTTCACCTGATTAACTAAGGGAAAATATATTTAAGAACAATGGGTGAAAGGCACTTGAGTAAGAGGGGAGCTACACTCAAGGCCTCATTCAAACCACATGTGTAGCCCACAGGGAGGTGGTTCCCCAGCTGCAGCTCCTCTGCCTTGTGTGGTGGATCATATGGTACATGGCTGGGCACACACCTGGCAGCTGCTTGCCAAAGCCTACTGATGATGCAAGTGGAATTCACCTAACAGCTCTGTAGGCTTGCACCACAGGGAATGATTTATCGCTGCATTGTTTTAGCTACATGCTCATGAAGTTACATCAGGCAGCAAGCTGGAGCAAGGTTTGCTATCTAATCCTACTTATCCCACCTAAAGGGTTAGTAAAAATGCAGTGGGCAGTGGAGGAAAGCAGATCTCTGCTTTAGTGTATCTCCAGAAGGCAACAACAGCCATGATGCTGGAGTGGCACAGGCTCGTGTAGGTAACAGGGCCTTGGCTGTCAGCTCTTGCTGGAGCTCTCTACTATGCCTTTCTCCACCTAACAGGATAAAGCCAGCAGGGATACACCTGCTGATGCTACAAATGAATCCTCAACCTCTTGTCTAGAGAGATGCACAAATAACTGTAGTCAAGTGTTGAGTGAAGCTGAACCCTTCTTGGTGTCAGAGATGTTGGTCCTGGCAGCGCAGCAGGGATGTGGCAGATTTCATGAATCAGTTTTGATCCTGTCACTCTGCTGTAAATCAAATTACCCTGTTCAGCTCAGCATAGTTTTGGAGCGTGTCTGCTCTTGGTCCAATCCAGTTCAAAGAGCACACTGATGAATATACTAGCTAAATTAACTTTTTCAGTGAAGGCAAGCTCTGATGTAGAGTTGTACATCAAAGTACTTCTTGTCCTCTTTATGAAGACCATACCATTATTTTATTTGTTGTTACAAAGACTAAAAAGTAGGACAGAAGGATGTACAGAAAATAACAGTGTTAAACTTTAGATGTGAGGAATACAAGCACATGAGAATTGCTCAGGCTGATTATTTGTTGCTGGGAGCTGTGGAGATCTGAAAGTTGTGCAGAAGGAGTTAAGGCCTCACACCAGCAACACACAACTTCCTCTAAACTGCTGATTTAAAAGTAACTTTCAAAAAAGTATTTGCAATGACAGTGTGTTCGCTGTGAACATATGATTTACATGGGGAAATTTCCTAATTTCCTTTTTTTCGCTCAACGTAATTTTTGATCTGTAGTTGCCTTGAAAGTCATGGTACCAAATCATTTGCTCCTCCTTCAGTACATTCCAGTTGACTTCAAAAGACTGCTGTCATAAGAAGGAAAGTGCTTGGTTTTGGTTTATTGATACAAAAGAGGAACAAGATATAAATAATTTGGATGACTCGTCTGTGCCAACACTTTGTTAACCTGAAAGTTCCTGATTTGTGTCAGGGCTCTAACCCTGTACAGCCCTGGTCCTACTGCAGCATGCCTGACTGAAATGGCCACAGGATAACACTCCTGCTAAGGGCAGAGCCTGCACATTCTGTTTTTTTTTCAATCATGATGTTTACATGGCAGTTCTTTGCATTTTAGGTCGCCTGGCCGCTTAGTGCCCCTTCAGGTGGCCTGAGTGGAGGGAAACCCCAACCCCTCACTTGTTCATACAGGACCCAGATACACAGTGCTATTGCTGCCCATGATTTTAAAGACTTTGAGAGGCTGTTTGAAGACGTGACCTCGCTGCTGTCTGCAGCTTCCCCCTGGGGGTAAGTGGAGGGGCAGGCACTGATCTCTGCTCTGCGGTGACCAGAGGGAATGGCCTGGGCCCAAGGGCAGGTTTAGGTTGGGTATTGGACGAAGGTGTCTGACACCAGAGGGTACACCCAGGGCAGTGGGCACGGAGCTCCAGGGGCGTGTGGGTGGCACTGTGGCCATCACAGCGTGGTGTGACTGCTGGGCACGGCCCTGCGGGTCTCTTCCACCCCACGACATGCTGTGATGCTGTGAACTGCATTTTTCCGTTTATACACCATATTTAGATGAATGCACACATTTAATTATTTAACATTTGGGGTAACGCAGGACCCGAAGAACCTAGCAGCGTGAGAAGGCTCGGCACCTCTCGCCTGTCGCTCACCACGCCGGGGTCCTGCCCGCTCCCTCTGTCCCATCCCACGGTGAATCCACGGGCGGCTCCCGGCCCGGCCGCGGCCCTGCAGAACTACAGCTCCCGTGGTGCCGCGCGCGGCAGGCGCGCCCACCTCGCGGCGGCGGCGGGGGGGAGGGCCGGCGC